>JAOXYF010000003.1:17358708-17372424 GCA_028565775.1 Sternarchorhynchus goeldii
CACCCTTCTCGAACACAGAAGACTGGAACCCCACCCTTCTCGAACACAGAAGACTGGAACCTCACCCTTCTCGAACATATGATAATCATATGTTCAAGTGTACACTGCTTAGCAGGAACAGGGGTAGAGCAGAATCACAGTCTTTAATGGCTGATCTCCATTAAGGAGTAGGGTTTCACTCCCCTGCTATAAGCAGGTCAAGTTTTCGACATTAAAGACCACTTGATATGCTGCCTAGGGTATTGAGACTCTTCATATGGTATCCATAGAACATATCAAGAAGCTTAGAGGAACTTATGCATCACAAGCATCTCTGCCTGTTATGTACATGCACAGCTTCCAAACACATATAGGTGAACGTCTCCTCCAGAAAAGGAGGAATTGTTGTCATTCATCCCACTGATGAAAGATTTGATTCAGTCTTCCCATTTTATCAGAGGTCCTCTATCTGCGTCTCTGTCTGTGCAAAGCTGTATCTGTCTCCGTGTAAACGGGCCATATCTGCACGTTCCACCTCCACGCGCGTGTGAGAGAGTACCACTCACATCTGAACCTCAACACAGCAGGAGAACAGCAGGAGAACGTCAGGAGAACACAAGAGAGTCTAGATCACCTCTACCTCTCTCCGTTACACTGCTCTTACTCACTCTCTCATGGGCACACACACATATCCTCACATAAACACACACATTCACACACACACACACACACACACACGCGCGCGCACACACATTCACACGTTCGCACGCACATGCACGTATGCGCACATACACACAATCACACCCACACGTGTACACACGTTCACACATTCACACACTCACATGCACACAAATTATGGTCCAACAAGTTTTTGGCCAAGGTTATTCATGCTAAAATCTGCCAGATGGGATTTTTGATGAAATATGCTCATGTAGATAGATAGAGATGGAAGCAGTGTACTAAAGTCCAGGGACATCTTTGTGTCATGGTGTTGCATTCAGATATTTTAAGAGTGTAAGTGTAACCCTATTGCATATTTTGACATTCTAAGCACCTGCAGCAGTCTTCCTGTGATGGCTTATCCAGAGTAATGACTCAGTGGACACAGTTACTAAATTATTCCCCTACCAACGCTGGTCATATAGCATCCTCCTAATGGCTCTCACTCAAAGATGATGTAAATAGCAAGACCGCATGAATAAGAATTGCATCAGCCATGAGGAAGTGCCAGTAATGTCGCCACACAACCACGAACACAACTCGACTTATCTCGACTTGGCAACACTGAGTGTGAAGATGTTTAATTAAATCTGCCAGGCTTTCAAAAAAAGAAGAGGAAGAAGAAAAAAGACAACGAGGGAAACAACATCACAAAACACCTCAGAAAGAGCCAATGACATAAGCCCTCATTTTGGTATAATGTCTGATAACAGATTAGTTGAAGCTCGGAGCTTGCAGGAGTTTGGCTGGGATGACAGCGGTTACTGCGCGAGCAGGGAGGGCATGAGGCGGCTCCGCTGCCCGCCTCCCTCACCCGAGTACTGTACCGTTCCCGCTTCGTTCAGGCCGCTCTCGCATCTCCAGCCGCGCTGTTCCCGCTTTGGTCGTCGCTCAAATCGCTCTCGCTTCACAGGCTGCAGCGTTCCTGCTTCGGTCCCGTGTCAAACCGCCCTCGCTTCACCAGCCGCGCTGTTCCCGCTTCGGCCCTCTTTCAAACCGCTCTCGCTTCAGCAGCCGAACCGTGCGCTGTTCTACTCGGGGGCTGAAGCCTGTAACTTCATCACTATTGTTCTCAGTTCAGCAGACAACACGCAAATGTCCAATTAACACGAAAAGTATATGTGCTGACTCTTTTCAATTAGACGTGGAAAAATCTCAAATGAATAGGACGTGGAGTAGCATGAGGCGGTTCACACAATAGAAGTCGAAGAAACATGGGAGAAGGTTTTCTGAAATCGCATTAGTTTAATAACCGTTCCGACGGAGAGCCACGTTCTCCATTTTGTCTAAGTGTGCCCCTAGCATGGTTATATAGCAGGAAAGAGCACAGAATCCTTCTCACTTGTTGTAAATTATGGCTCAGAAACAAATGACATGGTTTGGATTCGATATAAGCAGGGGCTCGACTAAAGTTGCTTAAGAGCAATTTGTAATGGCTCATTGTGAAAACATCCTAAAAGAAACATCCTAAACGAATCCAGGAAGTCACTTCAGGGTGAAGTCATTCTTACTAAAGAGGCACCGTATGAATTTTTCAGTGAATCTGCTCAATAACAATGAACCTATTTCCCATTCTGCTGTGGCCTTACCAATAGATCCTAAGGCACAGAAGGGGGGAAAAAAACAACCACAAGTTCCTCTGGGGTATTTCAGAAACACTGCAGAGAAACGGACAAACAGGTCCCGCTGAAACAGGCTTCCCAGAGCATGCGGGGGAGGGGCAGAGAATGGAAATGGGGAAAAAAAAACAAACCAAAAACCAACCTTTGGTTTGTTCAGGTGGGGACTGTTGCTGCAGCAACCAGTGAATCCAAGACGGAGAGTGCTACCCTGATGGGAAACCCTCTCCAAACCTCTCGAGAACAACCGACACTCCCCCCACCACAATGAGAAAAAACACGAAGCACGTACGGGGCGTTATATTAACATTCATAAACCCTGTATGAATGATTTAGGGGAGAAGCGAAACGCTTCTGTGGCAGGTTTGTGCTGGGTATCCTACATGCAAAGGTGTCACACAGTTATAAGAGAGCGTGCATGTCTCTTTCTCTAATGGTTGCTAGGTTACAAACTGGGATGTGGCTCGACTCAGGCTAGGGGCTGCTGCCGGTTTCGTCAGTCTTCTGCATGTGCACCGCCAGACACATTTTTAACTCTTTTACTCACGCGCACTTCAAAACGAGTGCCACCACGGTGTGCACACGCAGAGGGGAAATTACTTACCGCCGGTATGCAAATTTTGCAAAGACGGCAAAGAGGTTTTTTTTTTTTTTTTTTAATTCAAACCTTTTGACAGCCGTTGGAGTTCTACATCACTCCTCAGGCTGGCTCCCGTTACCGCGGCGCTGGAGATCGCAGGCGTCCGTTAAATCCGCGACGCTTCCTGCTCCGAGTGCGTGTTTACTTTTTATGGTAAGCAATATGGGCAATTTTTTTTAATCTGCGGAGCCGCGCTACATTATCGGCCTCGACCGTTTGTTTCAGTGGCGTCGTTCCTGCCGCCTCCACAGAGGCGTCTCGGCCGGGCTCGGCCCGGGAGCTCCGCTCCTGACGTCCTGACGCCTGCCACCCTCACCTCTGCCACTCTAATTGTGAAATGCCATACAAAATGTCCTCTAGAGCTGCAGCAGGCGCAGCAGGCGGTACCCTGAGCACCTTCTCTTAACGAGCAAAGACATGTGAGGCGTCTGCTCACCTCCTCTCCCTGCTCCAATCACAGCTGCCTAAATATCCGCCACGCCCCCCCCCCCCACTCCCTCTCTCTCTCTCTCTCTCTCCCCTCCTCTCTCTCTCAGGCACTCTTGCCCTCGGTGGAGGTGACTGATGTGTAATCTGATGGATTATCTGTCAGCTATTTAACAGCGGGGAATAACCGCGCTGAAGTCGGACGAAGGAACCAGATGGGACGGACGTGTCCGAGAAACGGCAGGGTTCTCGCGGATGATCTTAAAGCTGCCGCCGAACTAAAACAACGCGGGGATGCGAGGATCTAATTAAGTCGCTTTGGCTGTGCCACGCTGCAGCTGTAATTGGCTTCTGAGCTCTGACAGTACTGCTGCATGTCTGCCAGTAAAATTATACCATGTAATTAATTGAACCAACACAAAGTGGTTTGCACTGGCCTTTTTCAGCGAGATATGGGTAATTAGGAAATGTGATAAACACACACCAAAAGAAAATCTCCCTCAAACGCAGTAACAAGAGAAGGCCTCCGCCGGGGTTGCGCGCGTAGGTCTGGATGATATGTACACACGTGCTGGAGGCAAAGCATCCTAGAAGTGCTCTGTGGTCCAGGAGAAACACCTCTTAAACTTTTGATAACATAACCAGCTTCTCTTGCACACAGCAGAGTGGAATATACTGGTGTGAAGCATTTCACCACATAAGCGAGTGCCCTGACAGAAACCCGAAGTGTTAGGAGAGGTGATGAAGGCTGGGGGAGGCTTGCTTACACACACACACACACACACACACACACACACACACATGGTGCGGGCGGAGCGCGGAAGGACCGAGGCGTGTTCCGAGAAGTGACGTCCTGATTGCGATGGTTCAAGTGTCTCCAGCAATCATGACTGTGGACGCGGCCGATCTGATTACGCTGCCTTCACTGATGACTCCGGAGAGGGTTCGAGAGGCTCTCCTCCAAAGATCAGGTGCCTGGCTGAGTGGCTCCGGCGAGAGAGGAGGAGAAAAGTGTGTGGTAATCCTGGACACTCATTGCTCCATGTGGAAGACGGCGACAGGTCTGACCGATCCCTGGTCAGACTAACAGAAATGGAAATGCTATCTCAGAAAAAAAAAAACCCTCAGCTCTTCGGGTGCATCTGCGATTGCTATTTGCGACCGGCGAAAACAATAAAACCGTAAACCTCGGTTGTTTCACTGAGTCTCATGACACCATTAACTTCAGTCTCAGGCAGGGACCCTGTATGCAGTGCACACGGTCCGCGCATGAGAAATGAAGAGCACTGGCTCAAATCCATACCACGCAGGACGCAGCGAGAACACCTCCAAAATAATGAGGTTGCAGCGAGGCTGGGATTAGGAGCCCCGACAAGAACACGGAAAAACTGGGAAAACAACGGGACAAGCTGAGCAGCACATGTCGTGACGGAGCCGTTCAGGAGGCCTGTAAAAGCAGCACGAGGCCCTAAATCGCCATGCCGATATGCCAAAGTGCACAGGAAGAGCTTCAAAGTGGAACACGGTTCCCCAAAAGCCCGTAAATCAGAGAGAGGAGAGAAGCGGTCTGAGGGTGTCGGGTCAGTGTTACACCTCTCCCAGGTCTGCAACAGCTTTGCTCTTAATTATATTAATTATATTAATTATACTTAAGACTTTGGTGGAAGGGAGTCTCTGTGTATCTGGTGTAGGTCAACGTGAGCTAGGTTAGTCCTCCATACCCCCCTGCTCCTGAGGAACGCGCTCAGAGATTACTGAAATGTTTGCATACGATGTCAGAGGCCCTATTAAGAGAGATCACACAGGTCCGTTATGAGAACCAGGTGTGATGCGCCTGTGCTGGGGCTTGGATGAGAACTGAGTGCTCTATTTAATGCCCATCTATTATGTAGCAGCCTACTTGCCTGAAAGCAAAAGAGTTCCTGCAACTTAATGCGGTGCCCTCCGGCCCCGCACGGACACTCAGGGCAGGGGCGGCCTGCAGAGACCCCACCCCACCCCCACCCCCCGGAACCCCCCTGGTAAGACTCCCCGTGAGGAGGCATGAATCACAATATTATCACTTGTACTTGCTGTGAAACTGCACAATACTGCCAGGAATCATTTTATTATCTCTCCAAATAGTAAAATAAAACTGGTTCTTGTGGAGCTCAAATCCTGTGTCCAGCTAAATGTTGTTTAAAAATAAACAATGAGCATTTTGGTAAACATAAATATTTTTGACCAATAATAATAATAATAATAATAATAATAATAATAATAATAATAATAAAGTAAAGCTTCTGAAACATTTTGCTATCGACTATAATTCAGTGAAGAACATGCAGTAGAGCTGTAACCTTGCACAACAAACAGATGACAATATAATGGATCTGGATATTAGGGCTGAAGATGGCTGAAGGACTAACTCTGCTTCCTGATGAGTGTGTGTGTGTGTGTGTGTGTGTGTGTGTGTGAGCATGTGTGTGTTTTCTAGTTAAGAGAGTAGACTATGCTGGGCTATTCTTGACTCTGTCATGGGAGACACGAGTGGGTGGATGCAGGGCCTGTGCAAATCAGACCTAAACACTTGGACAGTCCTTCACATGTACACACACACACACACATACACACACACACACACACACAGACCTAAACTCTTGGACAGGCCTTTCGTGCCTCCCCCTGCAGCAACTTCACAACATCCAACACCATCTACACACACACACACACACACACACACACACACACACACACACACACACTCCTCCCCAGCAATCGCTGTACTGTGATTATGCCGACACCACTGAACCCAGTTCTCCTGCTCTTGTGCCTATTAGCCGAAGGCTGAAACAATGTTTCTGAAAGCACATTTAAAGGATGGCAGTCTCCAGCTGCCTTGCAGGCCTCTGTCTCTCATGCCCTCTCACTGATGCCCTTTACGAACACAGTGTTGCATCATTTGGGCTAAAATACCTTCTGTGGAAAATAACAAGGTAAACAATAAATAAAAACGTGTGTGTGCTAGTGGATGGAGCCATTTCACTGTACTTCCAACAATGGTGGTCATTGATGACATCTGAAAGAGCAAAATACTGTGTTGTAAGAGTATTTCTCGAGGGCTCTGAGGGTGTTCAGCTCCTTTGAAACGCGCGTGTCATCGTCTCAGTTGCGGGTGAACTCGAGGAGCTGCTTTTATTGCAGTGAGATATGCTGAAGCGAAATATCTCAGACTCTGTGCACCATTTCCTTTGTTTACTGTGATCTTTACCAGCTTATAGCCTTGAAGGGAGTAATACTAGCTGGTTCGTTTTAAGTCCTCAATATTATTACTCACCAGGCCCAATTAAGAACCATACGACTCTTGCATCTTTTATTGCTCCAGATCCCTCATAAAATAGCTTGTTAATTTTCCTAAACTGATTAACACCACATGTTTCAGATATATTAAATTTATGCACTTTGCAAATTCATGCTCAATCTTTCAAGAATTATTCATAGAAAATAAATGTGAATCTGCTCCTCTGGTCATTTATAATTGATGAATTTAATGAGATAAATCGCATTTCAGTTGAAGTATGACTCATTACAAATGTTCAATTATATTATTATTACATAAAAGCTTAAAATAGAAATGTTTGTCCCTGAAAAACTGAGTTTATCATTAGTGTAATGTTTCATAAGCATAAGTTAATGGGGTGAATTAGTGGCATGTGGTCTTTTACTGGTCAGAGATCAGTCATGCAGTTGTCAAATAAGGGGTTATATTAATAATTTGAATGGCATTACTGGTCCCAGACCAGTGATCAATTAAAGGAACAATTTCAATTCTCTGCCCGAGGATAGCTTGGCTATGGTTGAGCTGATCTTACTGCAGGTGTAAAAAGAGGCATCCAGGCACAGAGAGAGTGATTTCACCCCTCACAGGTCACAGCATGGATCTTGCGCGTTATTGAAGCCTTTGGGTGTGCTCCTGACTGGAGCAGACTCCTGGGTTCTCTGCTCTGTGTCACATTTCAAGGCACCCCCGCCCACAGGTCTGAGATCAGGGAGGCGGCTTCGAGCGCTGCGGGCAGCTTCAGCCCTGCTACTGCGACTACAGATCCCAAGCATCCTCTAATGCTGTGCACATAACGACCATTTAGAAACCATTCATAGCAAGCGCTGCAGCCTTCGAAATTGCCTGGTACATATAATCAAGGAATTGTTAATATGGGAATTCAGCTTTCAGTTGAAATGCTGATATTGCTGATGTTATTTCAGGCTCTCTCCTAAGATGTTAGTGGAAGCAAGTGCTGCCAACTGAAGGAGACAAAAATCCATAACACCGCTCCATTTACCATGTCACATTCTAAGAGAGAGAAAAAAAACAGCTCCTCCGTATCATAATCTGTTCGGATCACTTCGCAGAAAGGGCTGGAGCGATGTTGCTGGTCCACCACCACGCGCTCGAACTCCTCCTGCCACTCCACCCGCTGAGATCCACGTTCACGTCCACGTGCTGGGCCTGTCACGTGCACCGGATTTTTAAAGCTGGCAGTCTCCTCTGACCGCTGCAGTTTAGATACACAGTGTCCAAGTGACAGGCCCAGAACCACAATGGTTAGCGCTTTCAAATCGTCTAAATTGCGCTCAGAACTTGCAGACATTCACAGTGGAGTGCAGAGAATGTAGAGGTCATGACTAAACGTTCCCTCATTACTGCCCTGTATTCAAGCCACTGGAAGCAAACAATGGGCCACTCAGGCAAAGCACACCATTTTCCTACACCAATCAATTATTTCCTTTTCTCCCTCATGCCCCCTCCAAGTGGCAGGCACACAGAGCCCAGCATGGTGGCTGTAATGGGACATGCCTGTTACTGGGACGAGCCTTTTCAGATAATGTCTAATCTATAGTGAATTTGCTGCTGGGTGACTAGGGTGGGTGCTGCTTCACCAGTGAGGCCTCCATCCATCATGACCATGCGAGTGGTGCACTGTGGAGGAGCGATGGAGTGGGGCCCTGTGCAGATCAAGGTGTGCCCTTCAAGACACGGTAAGGACACGCGTGTGATGACGAGAGCAAGACAAAGATGCTGAGCGCCTGCCCTTATATGGTCGAGGCTGGGAAACCCCACATCAGCACGCAGGGGCAGGCCTGAACGCCCAAACGGGACCCGCTGCTTGTCAAACATCACGCCTGCGTTAGCTGAGCGGCAGGGAGAGGCCATTCTGCATCCCAGGGAAAGAGTCAGAACACGGAGGGAGGAAGAGAGAGATCAGCAAGAAGAAGGGAAAAGGTGAATGTGCAGAGATGGCTGTGAAAAGCCAGCAGGACGTGTCTGGAACAGCAGGTCAGGAGGGGTTGAGGGTGAGGACAGCGCTGAGGCTGCAGGTGAGAGAAGAGTGAGAGACCTGCAGAGAGATGATCTCGATTTGCGTGGAGAAACTCAGGAACTGCTGCATTACACGAGAGCGAAGTACCACACAGTCCAGCCGGAAGGCCATGAATCACTCGCAGCGTACGTCATGTACAGTACGAGACCACGGCTGCACTTGTGTTTTGACAAACACTGATAACGGCAATTATTTTAAACCATACTGTGATTGTGATTATGAACTACAATGACCAGTGTTTAGTACCCTGTGACACAATCACAGCGTGCTTTCTGGAGTTGTCAGGCTGATGAGCACCTGTGACCTGCCCAACACCAAACTCTTGTGAGTCATCAGCACAATCATTTCATGCAAGCTACTGGAAATATACTTTAAAAAACTACAACTGAATGAGCAAGTAATTAACAACATACAGTGTATGTAATAAACTACATATACTGTTTCACAAACTGTATATATACATGCATACAAATATACAATTAAGTACTATTAACACACACAGAAAATATTGTGCAATAATCATACTGTATATACTTTCCACTTATTAGATTCTCATGGTTTATTTCCTCGCCACTTTCCAATGGTACTTTAAAGGTCTTGCTAAACCTATATAATGTAAACAAACAATGACATAAATACAAACAATAATCTGTGGGACTATTTGCTTGGCAGAATGGGGGCGGGTTGCCTTGAAAACAAAGATCTCCATGAGTGTCGTTATTAATGGGAGGAGTCTGTTGTCACATGGTGTAAATGTCATGATTAAAGACAGTGACGACCCTACCCTCCCCTTCCCCAAACCACACACCATCCTGCCATTGCTCAGGCCTGTTCGCATCTCCCAGACCCCATGTGTGCTTCCTCTACTAATCTGCATAATGATTCTGCCCGTTTCCCTATACCTCACCAGCAGGTTGCAGATGGGAGGGCATTGGGTGATGGAATTTAGCAGTGATTACCAGTCAGTGAGGGCAAGCAGTATCCAGCCTGAATACTGCTGTACTGTGAGGCATCCTAGAAAACAAGGGTGGCCAACAACACATGAATTTGCATGGACTAAACACAACGCGAATGTTTTTGTTGTAAAACGACACAAAATAATTTAGTGTTTGTGTCTGAAAATGAAACTAATAAGGATTATTATTCACCAAAGGTGCTACTGGGGAAGACAAACAGTACAAAATAATTGAACGAGAAAGTGAAATTGAAAGGAACGACTGGATCAGACAGACACTGAATTTATGTGTCAATCGTGAACCTGAGCCAGAACAACCTGAGCAGAATTTAATGCTTGGGGGGGTTATGACCCAGCGAGACAGATATGCACTTGCATGGAACCGTGATACAGCTTTCTATAACGGGAAAGATGTAACTCATAGCCTGTCTGCTTGACTTCGGGTTCCCTTACAATTGGATCCTATTTTAGGGATAAGGACACCACAAATGCATTGAATGTGGCTGCGGAGTCTTGACCAGGTAAAAAGAAATCCAGTCTTCTTGCTTTCAAATTTAACCTTGTCCTACCTGGCCATTTACAAAGAACCAAGCTGCTGGAACTTTTACCCAGTGTGAGAGGGGACTGCTGCCACATCCTGCCACTCTCCATGGTCCTTCCCTTGCTTAAAAGTTGAGGGAACTGCTTTCACTCTCCATGATCCTTCTTGCTTAAAGATTCAGACAACGGTTGCCACTCTCCTTGGTTCTTCTCTTGCTTAAAGGTTCAGAGAACTGCTGCCACTCTTATGGTCCTTCTTGCTTAAAGATTCATGGAACTGCTGCCACTCTCCATGGTTCTTCTCTTGCTTAAAGGTTCAGGGAACTGCTGCCACTCTCCATGGTCCTTCTTTTGCTGAATGGTTCAGGGAAATGCTGCCACTCTCCATGGTCCCTCTTTTGCTGAATGGTTCAGGGAACCGCTGCCACTCTCCATGGTCCTCTTTATTCAAAATTCACGAACTGCTGCCACAACGCATGGTCCTTCTCTTCTGTTTGTCAAGGTTCAGCATGACAAACAGCTGCAATAAAATAAAAACAACCCTGCCTGGCCCCACTGAAATTAGGGTGAAAGCATGGTTGGTTGTGTTGATTTACAAAAAAAAAAAAAAAAACCTTTTGTCCAAATATTTTATTTTATTTTCACCAAAAACATGTTAAATATACAAGGCACTACAAACATAGAGGATCAAACATCCCTTGATTCCAGGCATCATATATCTGCTGTGCCATCTGGATTTGATGTATTTTTACTGTTTTTATTCTGTATATGCTTTCTTAGTCAAAAAGATCTCTAAGAGCTGGAAGACCAAGGCTGTAGTGGGTTGCCTCCATTTTCTCTATGCTTGTTTGAGCCTCAGCAAACTGACACCCCTCCAAGACACTGACAAGTAAATGTATACTTGAAACACAAATTTGAATGTTCAGTATATCTGAAACACAAATTTGAATGTTCATTATTTTGGGAAATCAAATTTTAGTTCTTTACAATGACGATCAGATTCCAATCAGTTCATAAAAGCTGAAAAGTCAAGAAGCACCAACACAATGTTATCTGGTGCAGTGCTCACATGCTTAACACGTAACCCACTTTATACAGCTCCACGCTACACAAAAGGAATGATCAAAGCATAATGTATGTGCCATGTTTTTTCAAAGCTAGAGGATTATCTCTGAAACATGACAAGTTCAGTAGCCACTCAGCACATGACAGGGCTGTATAAGAAGACAGGCTGTCACTGTTCCACAGAGTGCAAGCCTTGACTGACACAGGTGTCAACAGTGCTTGGAAGGAGAGCTATTTCCAGCCTGTGGATCTAACAAGAAACGAGGAGCATCTGGCCTGTGAGCCCTTGCTCATCCCTATCTCTATGGAAGATCTGCAGCAAGCACAGCGAGAGCCTGACACCCCTCCCTGCGTGATCTATGAAGAGGAGAAGAGAGGCAGCGATCAAAGCATGTGTGCAGTGTGCATAAAGCACTGAAAAACACCCAGAGCCCAGCCCTGGCCGGGAATATCAATGTGAAAGGTGATGGAAAACAGGCAGCTAACCAACGTAACAGCGTTGCTTTACACGTAACAGAGATGACCAGAAGCTGCAGCCAGAGGGAAGTGTTGGCGTGGGAGAAGATGATGGGGACTCACCGTGGCCCCCTCTCGTGAGGAAGGGCATCCTGTTGATGGCGATTGGCACGGTACCGTGCTTGTTGTGGAAGTGGTGGACGTGGTGCGTGGTGCTGAGGCTGGACGACACGCGGGCATTGGCCGTCCGGTCCGGCAGGGAGAGCAGAAGGGCCATGGAGAGAGCCAGCCTCCAGCAGGAACCCAGGCCCAGCCAGCCCACGCCGCCACACTCCCAGCCCAGCAGCAGCACCTCCAGCCTGGGGCAAGAAGCGCCGCACCAGGTCCTGGTACCCCCCATCTGTCCCACCCGTCGAAAAGAAGACATCTCAGATAAGAAAGCCCATGTCTGCCATTATCCACAGGACAGGTAAACAGCTCAGCAAAACGACGCAATGAGGTCAAACAAAAAAAAAAAAACACTCAAGGCAGTAGGTTTCCAAAGAGCCAATAAAATCCTTGAAAAGAAACACCAAGATCCTCAGTCTCTTGTCTCTTCAGAATCCAAAGGAAAACCAGTACTACCTTCCTCTTTGGCCAACTCTTCTTGGTTCAATGCTCAATTAAAACAAGGGTTGTTTGTCTGCAATCAAGCAAAATAATGCAATCTATTTAGAATGATAAACATCTGTAAATGCAACTCCCAGAGGCATTCAAATGAACAGAAGAGCAGCCCGAAATCAAGGCTTCAGAACGCTGATATCGGCTTAATTGAGCAGAGAAGAAGTGCTCCAGGTGACACGGTTGCCGGGAGGCGTCTCTCTCTCTCTCTCTCTCTCTTTTGCTTTCTCTCCTCCTCTCCTTCGTTCCCCTGTTCTCTCTCTGCCAGCCTCAGGTAAGGCTTATACTCTGTTAAGACCACTCTTCCTCAGAGGGCGGCCCCTCCACTGCAGAGGAGAAGATAAGAAACATCCCGGCAAAAAAAAAAAAAAAAACAACAACAAAACAAACCAACAATTTTAAATATTAGGATTACTCTAATAAAGGGAAGGGAAAGATGGGAGGAGAGGATCAAGAGAGAAGGGTTAGAGAGAGGAAAAAAAGCATCCAGGAGCTACCCAGGCTGATGTCAGCAGGATGGCGAGTTCTGCACTCGCTGGCGGAGAAAAAGCTGCACGGACGAGGAGAACGATGTGCTGCAACGCGTCGAAGGGAGAACCAAAAAAAAAGATCTGTAAATAAATAAATAAAGACGAGCTCTCTGAGGTGCTGGTGCTCCAGGGGCAGCGTTCACCGTCGAGCGGCTGAGCTGGAGTGAGATCCCGAACTGAGCGCGTCGACGGTCAGTTTCCACAAACAGCCGAGTGTGTGTCTCTCTCCCTCCTCCTCCTCCTCTCTCTCTCTCTCTCTCTCTGGCTGTTCTCTCTCTGCCACTGACGCGCTCTCCGTATTGATTAGCGCTGCTATCCCTCCCCCTCTCTGTGCTGTTCGTCACTCACGGTGCTCCGATCCAAACGGACACGCGCGGCAGGGCGCTGGGACTCACGGCTCCCGCCGGAGGGGCGGGAAAATGGTGGCCGTAGAAACGTCTGCTGGGGGTTGCTCGAGACGCTCACGCGCGGCAACCGCGGTGGAAAAAAACACCACCCCCCCTTCCCAAAAAGAAGAAAAACATGAGCTAATTAAAGCGAGTGTGCTCCGCTCTCCGTGAGCCGGAATTCTCCGAGGCTTTCCTTCAGGGACGGTGAGCGCGGAGCCAAAGAAACAACTGTAGGCTCGTCTCTACCGACGTACCGACCAGGACACACGGTCCTTCTTCTGAAGCCCCAGCCTGAGAGTAGCACTGTGTGAGCGAGATCGTGTGAGTGTGTGTGTGAGGGGGGGGGGGGCATGTGTCAGAGAGAGAAAGGGAGAGGGGAG
>JAOXYF010000003.1:17385055-17399933 GCA_028565775.1 Sternarchorhynchus goeldii
ACACACACACACTCCCTCTCTCTCTCTCACACGCACACACACACACACACACACACACACACACACACACACACACACACACACACACACAGCCGGGTCGTGTCACGACTTCTGCCCTGCAATCTGCTGGTGGAGGGTTTTGCCGGCTTGTAGCTCGAACTGCAGGTGATACAGTAGCGTACAGTTCTGCAGCACCTGCTGGGAGGTTGAGCCTCCTTCCAGGGTTGGTGATCTCAGTTTCAAAGGGTGTCAGTGAAACCATCCACATTCATTTGGTATTTATATACCCTCTCAGCACACAGCTAATTGGTTGTGTCACAACCTCAGTGTAGGCCGTGTCTAATCATCGTGATTTTACCTTAGCTACTCAGTAATCGTGTCAGACATGCCTTGTTTGGTAGTGAGCAAACCTCAAACAAGGCTGTGGAATGTTTTGTTAAGTTGATTAACTAAATTGGACTTGGCCTTAGTGTCTTTGATAGATGTGCACAGTTCCACGTTTCTCTACCATGTACAGTCTATAAGTCCCTCTACATATGATACTATCTATTCACATTCCCTGCACACTGTTCTGAAGTAACTTATGAAACCAACAATATTTGCATGCTTCTCTAAACTCTTGTTCCTGTGGTGGTGGTTTTATTCTAAAATATGCAGCAGTGTTAGTCTATATAGTCATTAGAATAGCAATGCGCCTCAGACGATTCCTGGGAAGAATACAAAATTATATTCATTTAGCTGAAAATGAATAAAGTCAAAGTCAAATGACCTTTTGTGGCAAGAAGCAGCACTCCAAAAGTTCAGTAATACTGAGCAGATCGTCTGTATCACATTGACATCTTCTCTGTAGACCACTGCAGTTAACAATGAGGTGCATGTGTGAGCTGTTAACTGACCACCCTACTCATTAACTCAACAAAAAAACGAAACCTTGACATTTGCCAGCCCACACAGTAATATCCCCGTCGCTCCAAAACACACACATACACTCAAACACACACACACACACACACACACACAGGCGTGCACACACACAGTAGCTTTCTCTCTGATCTAGCTGTGTTCTAGCTGGAGTTCATAATGCTGCCGTTAAGATCATTATGGCTGTGAGTCAGAGAGGCAGGAGATAAGGGAAGCCTTTCTTTATCTTCCTTCTGCTCTTACTTGGATGCTGCCTCCTCGATGACCAGCTTTTTCCAGCTCTGCCTGGACTTCAGGAGGGTGGAGGAGACAGTGATGGGGTGGGTGGAGGAGACAGGGTTGGGTGGGTGGAGGAGACAGGAGTGGTGTGGGTGGAGGAGACGGGGTGGGGTGGGGGGAGGAGACTGGGTTGGGCAGGTGGAGGAGACAGGATTGGGTGGAGGAGGTGGGGACACTACTGGATGCCCTCAAGCTTTGAGGCTGGATGCTTAGGAGGAGAGTTACTGGCTTTTAAACAAAGATTTTGAAAGGGTCTTTGTGTGGATCCACTTCATATGGGCACTCTCTCATACACAGAGAAGGGGGTTGAGAGTGTTCGTCAGATAGCCATACTAATTCATGGAATCCAGACCCCACAAGTCCCCTGAATTAGCAGTTGAAGTGCTGAGAGTTGTGGCTCTTGGGCCTGTCTGAAGCTCTCCTGGCTCTCTTCTGCTGAATGCTTACGACTCGCTTTCCTGGTTGCCAGAGAGCTGTCGTGTGATAAGAGAGGAGAGGAGACAGAGGCAGACAGGCCGATTACAGAGGCACAGCCACAGCAAACACGAGGCAATAATGAGGCTGAGACAGAGAGACAGGGACAAAGATGGGGAAGGGGGAGAGAAGAGGAGGAAGAGCAGGAGCGAGGAGAGAGAGGGATAGTAAAGGAGAAAGGGGGGAGGGAGAGACAGAGGCACAGCGAGTGTTCTGTCCATCGTCAGGCAAACACAGAGGTGTGTGACTGTCCCCACATTTCTGTAATAATGCGGCTCACCTCAAACCCAGCGCAATGAGGAGAGGATTCAGAGTGAGGCTGATGGAATCGACCAGAAACAAGGGCAGAACAGTGGGCCAGCACACACACCGCAGCATGAGCCACCCACAAACATGCTTAGAGAGAAACACAGCACACACACACACACACACACACACACACACATACGCACGCACCTACACACACTGCAGGATGAGCCACCCACAAACATGCTTCAAGAGAAACACAGCACACACACACACACACACACACACACACACAAGCACCTACACAAACCTTCTTACTGTGTCAATTATTTATTTAAAAACCATGTCTGTCATCAATAGATAATTTAAAATAAACTTATACTGTCTTACAGTCTACACAGTGGTGTTAATGGGAAGCAGCGTGTTTAAGCTTCTGTATTATTGATTATACCCTATATACGTTGTTCATTCTACCATCTACAAACAATGTTAAGACATTTAGAAATTACACCGGCTATGTTTCAGTGCTTAGCTGACGTCTTTATAAGGTGCTACGAATGTATTAATGGAAGCACATAACTCTCCACAAGCACCTCAGAAGTTTTCGAGCGAGTGGCTGGAGTGGCTTCGTTCTCCGACAGCTCATGCGCAAATCACCGTCGTGTGCCGTGACTCTAATTACTGCATTACTATTTAAAGATTAGAAAGAACGGCCTATAAAAGTCACGCTTTTGTCCGGCGTCAGTCAGCGTTGACAGGCTGAGAAACAGCCTCTCTCTCTCTCTCTCTCTCTCTCTCTCTCTCTCTCTCTCTCTCTCTCCTTTCTCAAAATCTCTATTCCTTTCTTCTCTTTCCTCCTTTACCTCCTCCGTTCCTCCCTCTGTCTCACCCCCCAGTGCGTGTGTACGAGTGTGTGGGCTCAGTAATGGCACGCTCTAATTCCTAATTTGTAATAATGATCAAAACGCAATTACAACAGTGGGGATAAACACCGCTGAACACGGGCAGCTATCAGTCACAGCTCAGAACATCGCCATGCCTACACTCTGCTGCTCACGATGGAGCGCGCACCCCCGGCCTCACGTGCACGCCCGGCCTCACAGGCACGCCCGGCCTCACGTGCACGCCCGGCCTCACGTGCACGTGCGAGAGGAACGTGCGAGAGGCTAGCCGCTCGCACGCGGCAGGTGGATTCCGCACATCGTTCTGTTTAGCTCCGCGCACGAGGCTGATGATACAAGCCGGGAACGGGAGCGGAGCCAAGAGCCGGGGAGGCCGCGTCCGCGCAGAGAGGCGGCCGCGGCGGATGAAAACTGACTCGGCAGAACGCAGCTAGCGGGCGGCGCTGGGAGGCTGGGCGCGGGGAGGCTGGGCGCAGGGGCACTGCCAGCACAGCCGTATTAGGCTGTCACAAACGCAATTACATTTGTTCATTTGTCCATTTACTCCTTCCTTCATTAGTTGAGCTGATGTATTGCTTTTGTCTGCTGACTAACGGGCAGCCCTCTGGCGGAGGGAGACGGGGGGAGGTGTTACGTGGAGGAGGCGATCTCGAAGGAGGCGGTGAGCCCCACCTTCTGCCTGGAGGTTGTCCATGTTCTTAAAGGCTGATCCGCCTTGCAGGCCTTGCCTGGGTCTGACCCCAAGAGCTAAAGCCGGCCCCTTTCTGACTACAGCACCCTACGAAGCGCACCAGCCTCAATTATATGAATCTGGGAGCTTAAATTATAGGCTTCTGTTTTTCCTCTTTTCATCATTGTTCTTGGACTTTGTTTCTACTTGCCTCACCTGTAGGATAATTCACATGCTGAAAATTCCTTGATAATGTGCAGTTTCATAACTGGATCCTGTGCGTAGGACTGGAAATCAATCCATTAATAGCCATACAGCTTATCATTTCAAAGTGACAAAACCTTTTTAGAGCGAGTTTAAGCCTGTCAGTGACTGCCTCCATTAGACCAAATACATAACACATCCAGTACCCTCTCTCATTCTGCCAGAACCCCCCCCCACAGTCTCTTACCCTGAGGGACTATCTGCTTGCATTGCTCTCCATGGCCGGTAGAGCCGTTGGCAGTGAGCAGTAAACAGCCGTGGACTGCAGGGTAGGGACGCCCGGGCCCTGCTTTGGCCCGGACCGGGCTGTGAGAGGCCCGTGCGATGTGGTTACGCTGCTATGAATATTTCAAGCTGTGCCCTTGCACAACAAACCGTCTCCCACGCAAACAGCATGCCAGGATCTGGCCGAGTGAAGCTCCGGCCGCGTGTGAGCAGGGATGACTCACGTCACGGACGTGTGATTTCGTGCACGCTCACGACTACGCTGCACGCACTGTGGTGGTGGCGCTCACGGGGCGGGACACGCCCAATCTCGGGGCGGGACACGCCCAATCACGGGGCGGGACACGCCCAATCACGGGGCGGGACACGCCCAATCACGGGGCGGGACACGCCCGCTCGAGTGACATGACGGAAGCAGCCTGCGACACGCATGACATGCAAATGTACTCTGAACTGACAGGTGTGTAACAGCCCAGACTGTTAAGTCTCCTAGCAAAGAGATCGATGGAGGAGGAGGAGAGTAAGAGAGAGAGAAAGAGAGAGAGAGAGAGAGAGAGAGAAAGAGAGAGAGAGAGAGAGAGAGAAAGAGAGAGAGAGAGAGAGAGAGAGAGAGAGAGAGAGAGGACACAGAGGAAGGGAGAGACAGAGGAAAGAGAGGCAGAGACAAGGAGACGGTGAGACAAAGAGACACAGAGCGAGGAGCGAGCGTGCGTAAAATGATCCATTAGGCAGCAGAGGGACCGTGGCCAGACTGCTTAGTATGCAGGCCATGGCAGAGCCCAGGCTGGGGAGACGAGCAGCCTGTAGCCCACCAGGAGGATCCAGGAGGCTGCCTGCACCATTAATCCAGCCCTCTCCCGGCACCAGGGGGCCGTCCTCCACCTGCAGCCGAGGGCAGGACGTCTGGGTGTGAGAGCAGAGATCCGAGCCATTACGGCCTGGTGGAAGGGTGATAGCACGAGCCGCAGAAATCACTGCTGCCACATCAGAAAAGACTTACAGCTCTCAAGCATGACGTGATGCCAATGTGAAAAGCACCTTTTGTTTTGGGCATGAAAACAGCACATGGGCAGTTCTCTTATCCGCAGAGACAGGTGCCCTGCAGACACACACACACACACACACACACACACACACACACACACCTTCCTCTTTACATCATCACAACCCCCCTGATACCTTCTTGAAAATAGATTCAGAGCAATCAGTCACACACTGACCACAAAAAATGTCTGTGTCACCTTCCGCCCAGGCAGGAGCAGTTGGACAAAACTGCTCAGCTTCCATGACTCAGGCCCCGGACGGAGACTCGGGGAGTGGAGGGAGGAGCGTTTAACCGCAAGCCGTAGAGCAAAGTTTCCTAATGAATCACAGTGTGGCACTTGGGAGAACAACGGTGAGCTACGAAGGTTTTTTTTTTTTCCTGGTTGGTTCCAGTTTTAAAATCTTGCTTCTGGAAAGTCTGCGCATTTATGTGTGAGTTAAGTGAAGTGAGTCTATGCACAGACTCCGGCAGGGCGTGAGGTGATGACATCATTACTTTCATTGCATGCTCCAGACTCTCGCAGGGCTGCACTCCCGCACATGATTGTTTCGGAGGGGAGAAAGGACAGTCTCTGCAGGCCACTGATAACAATAACAGCACCTCCAGCACAGAGAAATGGCAGATAAGGTGTTGGTATTTTAGGCCAGGGAGCTGGGGGTGGGGCTGTGGGAGAGGGGCCGACTGGAGGCGTGAAGGAATGGGGAACCCACACTGCTATTAAACCCTCAGATCGAAATTCATTTAATGTTTTCGACTGACCTGCTAGGGCGTGAAATCTGCAAAGTGGGAAAAAAAAAGTCGACGCCCATATTAGCTTTACATGGACTCTTTGTCCAGACGATCTATATGTCCACAAAACAATGAAGATAAATGAATACAAACAAATTGGACACGCCCACCACAACAGAGTTTCATGCCTTATTGTCAGAGAAGAAACAGTTCAATTCTCAGAACGGCCACAGCACGGAACCCTGAACACGTCCAGTGTGAAGCACTCATGATACACACACACACACACACTCTCAATTACGAACTCACCAGAATAATCAAGCAAGCAGGCAGTGCGAAGCACAGCTGGTGCTCATCGCACAGGCTCAGGGTTAAGAGCTATACTCCATGACAACTGTTGAAAGAAAGACGATCAACATTAAATCCTACAGCCGACTGATTCCCACGCAGCATCCCTGGAAAGTCCAAAGCCGGAGTCTTCAATATACACTCTTAACTGAATGCACACTGCTCTTATCACACTGCTGGACAATCGAGTAACTTTTACACACTATTACCAATGGAATTACCATACTATTACCAATGGAATTACCATACTATTACCACCAATAGAATTACCATACTATTACCACCAATAGAATTACCATACTATTACCAGTAGAATTACCACTCTATTACCAAAGGAATTTGCCACTCTATTACCAATAGAAGGTTGAAATAAAGGTTGAGAAGCATAACAAAATGTACAATAATAATGTCAGGATACTGTAAGTCTTAATAGTTTATTCTGCATGGGAAGGTCTTCTCTGTAATGAGTTCTTAATAGTCACAGTCATTACTCGTACCATCATGTTGTTATTGAAATACCGTGATATGAGACATCATTCACCTCCATCTCAAGGGTCTCTCTGCTCTTCATACAGGCTGTGATTACATACAGCTACAGTATGAACTGAACAAAAACCCCTATAAGACAAATAAAACATCATGCTAGGGTTAATAAAACATCATGCCTATTGCCCACATGCCTGCAGGTATAAAAATATAGTTTTTTGTTTCTTTTTTTTTTTTAGAATGAATTACTTCAGTTGCCAAGTTTCATTGTAGGTGTTTTGTCCACAGTATGACATTGTGGTATCCAAACAGAAGATAAACGGCTCTACAGTTGTAAAGCAAGTGTTATTCAAATAACCACGTTCTGATGTTATTAAAGACAAAAGGAAGGCAAGATCAGTTAAGTAATTTGTAGGCTCTCACTAAAGCTAACAATGATTACTCCTGTTCACAGCACGCTCTGTATTCACAAGCCTTGCTAATCTACCAGCAGTCAGTGGCGCTGAGAACCGCGCCGGCGCAGATCCGCGGCTCGTCCGTACTTTGTCTGGGCTGCGTTAGCTTCGATACGGCTGACGGAGCTGCTCTGCGCGCCAAGGAGTGAGGGGCAGGGCCTTGTGCCTATGTCTCGCCAGGGCACTCGGGGGTATATTTATCTAAACACCCTGTGAAAATCCCTTTACACCAGGTGTTGCGGGGAGCCAGCAGGGTCTCCGCACCACGATCGATTGCTATTAATGATAGTGACATTTAATGGAGGAGGAGGGGGGGGTGGAGGCAGGGGGCGGGGCTTTTATGGTTCTCCTGCCCTCCCTCTAAGGAGACAGATAAGAGGGTGCAGAGAGCAGCTCAGAATGAGAAAGTGGTTTATTGCTGTTGTGAGAGCTTTCACTCAAACCACACTTGTTTCATGGCAATAAAACACCTGCTTTACGGAGAATGAACTTCCCCAGGTGATGAAAGTGTGTGAGCCTCGCTCACGGCCCACTCCGCTTCTGTTCTCTCTGATGCACTCTGCCTGTCTCTCGTTCTCTCTCTCCTCCTCCTCTCTCCCTGCCTGTGGTTTTGACACCCGCAGAGAGGAGGAGAAATATCAAGACTGAAAGCCACACAAGGCCACCCCGCATCTCTGGGTGTGCGCATGGCTGTAATTGAGAGGTGACTTGTATGAAAGAAGAGGTCAAAGACGTGGAAAAAGAGACAGAGACTACAATGAGAAAAAAAGGCTTCCTTGTTTACTCTGGTGACTCCCTCCTCTCAAGTGGACCTGGGAGGAAAATTGCAGCAGAGGCCCTTGGCAGCTGGTGAACGTCTGCTAAAGAAGCCCACTGCCATTAGTGCAGAACAATCAGCTCAGTCCAGTCAAAACAAATCAACAGTGTGTTGTGGCTCTCAGTCCTTGAGTGCGTCCCCAGAGAGAGACGTCTTCTCTCAACCGACCGTGCGGGTATGTATGGAGAAGGGTTGAACCCGCACGCAGAACCCTTGCTGCATTTACAAAGAGCTGACCTGGGATCAGTAAATGTGACTGTTGGCGTCCGCGCGCGTTAAACCCTTCGGGACGGCGGAGCGAGCGCTCTCGCTGTGCCACGCCCTGGCGCACACGCACACGCGCGCGCGTTGACAACCCAGACGCCGCGTGTCAACCTGAGCAGCCCCGGAGAAGCGCAGCGCATTATTTACACGCTGTATGTAAATGCAGATGTGTTTACTTGCATAATAATAGACTCATCAGCAAGCTACACTCATCAAGTGAACGAACCGTACGCCGGCTAGCGGAAAAAGACCTCAACCTTCCATCTCCGCCTCCTCAGAGAGGTACGACGGTACGAGAGCGAGACCGAAAAACGAGATCCAAATAAAAATGACCTCCATGAGGCTTTGAATAATAGAGTCACAGAGAGGGGGAGATTGTACAGTTTTTAACATTTGCAGTTCTATTATTTCGTGTTTCTTTCCCGAAACCAAGAAAGCACAAGGCCATGCTCACAACGTGCACGTCATTTTAGTTTGTGAACGAATTTGTCTTCCTTTGATTAACGTGGCTCAGTAAATAAATAATAAACAAAGTGGCACAAGTGGATAGATAATGAGAAAATGAACCCTCCGAGCAAAGCAGAGAAATGAAAAACGAGACCCGTGCAATTATCTTGCATGTTTTTATATATATAGAAAAATATATATACACATATACATATATATATATAGATATATAATAAGATTCCAGGTGAGGAACTACATTGTACTGTGGTAAAATATGTAGAAATATTAAAAATCTTTATGAAAACAAGGTTTCCAGAGAAACAGGATATTTTAGACAGCAGTCCTTCATCAGCTGTGTCCTGTTTCTCTGGAAACCTTGTGCACTTCACTAAAAATGTTTAATCTCTTTTCTGTCTCTGTCTCTCTTTATATATTTGTGTTAGTGTGTGTGTGCACACAGTACTGTGCAAAAAATAGATTATTATATTTGTCATTTTAGCTAATATAATGTTATTATTATGTTATAATAGCCATATATAATTATTTATCACGATGCAACCAGAACAGAAAATTCATTTAATGCAGAAAATTTGCATGCTGTATTAAAAACAAACAAAAAACTGAAAACAGCTTCTATAGGTGGTTACAGGTATTTAGTGTGACCTCCCCTTACACTGGAGCAGCAGCAGGTACTTGGCTCTCTTGAATATAAATGGGATGGAATCCTAATTAATTTCACTGCTAACAGCTGTATTTGTCCTACTACATGTCAAAATGAAAAAGCTTTATTACCAACGCAGGTCAGACTAAATACTGCCAATGGAAACCATTTTGTTCCAAAAATTGTTTTTTTTTTAACATTTTGTGTAAATGCTTCCTGCATTTTCTGATTTTATCTTAATAAAGAGAAATAATTATATATGGCTGTTATACCATTACAAATGGACAACAAATCTAATGGTGCAAAGTACTGTACACACGCACACACACACATTCTGCTAGTTGATACATTCCATACATTCCAAACCCAGTTAAAATGTCTTCAGTGTGAACATACCAAAAAATCCCCTCTGCAAGGTGTTGCCACAACCTTAAACTGTACACATTTCTTGTGAGCAGCAAGAGACAGAGAATCTATTATAGAAGTTAACAACTAGAGAAGTTATCTATTAGAGAAGTTAGCACCAGCTCATGCAATGTACTTTGCAATCTTGGAACCTGATTCAGCCACTATTACTGAGA
This sequence comes from Sternarchorhynchus goeldii, assembly GCA_028565775.1. Taxonomy (NCBI): domain Eukaryota; kingdom Metazoa; phylum Chordata; class Actinopteri; order Gymnotiformes; family Apteronotidae; genus Sternarchorhynchus; species Sternarchorhynchus goeldii. Next base: position 17,394,870 of record JAOXYF010000003.1, read on the forward strand.
GAAAATGGCAGCAGTGTGGTGAAGGGCTCTTGGAGGATGGTTACTCAGAGCATGATCAGATATTGCAGAGTAACTCTTTGCCCAATACAAGGTGCAGGGCTTTATGTTTGTAGATCCTTCATCACTAAAGCTGTGACTGATGCCCTGATCCTCCTCGTGTGCTCTGGTGCTAAACAGCCCAAGGGCAGATAATGTCATCCTGAATAATCCAGCTGAGCAGTGACTCATGGCCCGTGTGGCTCCAGCCTTACCCTGTCCCACCCTGGCTCTCTCTGCTGCTGGACTCCGGGCAGCACCACGGGTCCAGGCTGTCGGACGCTGGCCAGCCTGGCTGGGAGTTAATGAACGGAAAGGCGACAGCTCACTACATCCAGGCTAATCCCACTGCTGACAGGTCACCTGAAGGTCGATAAAGGCCACGGCAGACATATTTGTCAGGAATAATAAATGCCACTACAAATGATGTCTTCTAGACATCATTTACAAATACTTCATCAAAGGATAGTTGTTGAGAATTAGTACCGTTAACAAGCTTAAAGTGCAACTGCCTTTGATTGAGTGGGCACTGGTTTATAAATGCAACACCAGAGATATCACCACTGAAACGGATTTGAAGAAAGAAGAGAAGAATGCATCTGACCACACACTTTCACTCACACTGGCACAGAAGCAAGTTCTGCATTCAGGAAGCAGGCTTTGTGGGTGGAAAGGTGTAGCTCTTGGTCCAGTCTTGACATCCACATAATTCTATGAGATTGGACTATGTGACAGGGCCAGCTCAGAGGTAAAGAAACCACAAACCTGAACAACTAAAAATGTACCACAACTCTGCCGCATGTTTAAAATGATTCAAATTCCTATATTCCAATGGCTGACTATCAATCAGGTTATGCTGTGCTGTCTTAGAATAAAGACTAGCTAAAAGGCTAGCACAGGAAAATGTGGATTTGGCAATTCACGCAAGGTTTTCACTCCTCATAGCAGACACAGCATTGCCAAGATGGCAGTCTCACTGGAGAGATGAATTCAGCAGAAAGATACTTGGCTGAGGACTTTTGAAGGCAGTCCCCATTTGTAATTAATCACTTTATATAATAAGGAAAAGGTATCCGCAGGCACACTTCAATGCTCTGTGGGTAAACATCATTCATTTGACTGTTGACGTTCCTCTATTGCATCTCTCATTGGCAGGCAGCTGCTGTCAGGAGTGAAGGGCAGAGCTGCACAGTTCTCTGTAGTGTGGTAGACTATTCCAGAAGCCCTCTCCTGATGTCCTCACCATGCAAAGGTTGGACTTTGTGTATTTTACCCACCAATGTACTGAGTCAGATGTCATTCATATTTTTGTTTCAAAAACACTGTCACATTTTGACTTTCCTCTTTGCAATCCATATGAAGAACATGCTGTATTCAGTCCTTTTAGGAATCAGAGTATCAACTGGATCATTTCTGAGCAAGATCAACAACAGCACTGTAACAGAAATGCACCCATTTAGTGCTTATTCAATCCAGCAAGTCCCCCCCCCCCTTCAAATGAAGGACCCAATGCACTGCTAATTCGAAGGGTCACATCATGTAAGGCAAATATCAAGATAAGACTTTATTCAACCCCTCAGGGGAATTAACGTGTTACAGCAGTGCAAGAGTGAGAAACAGAATGTGAGAAAAGAAGAACTAAAATTCGGTGCTTAGGTGCTGAGACACCCTGATGAAATCTCTCATTGTGCTTAATAGACAGATCCAGTCTGGGTCTTTTTGAGGCATGCTCAAGACACGCGGATGAACACGAGGAGGGGGAGGAGGAGGAGATCCATGGAGTGAACCGTGGAGCAGAAAGGAGAGGGAGAGATGGGCAGGGAGTGAACGCTCATCACAAAGCCGTCCTAATTCTGTCACCATCCACACCTTCATGTTAGGTGGACAGGGAGACATCCACCATAGGCCAAAGCCCAAAATGCTCACATCACACACCTGCGTTCTCTAGAAGGGGAAGGGATGGTTCACCTCCCCTTCTACGTTTTTTTTATTCAGGGCATCTCCTGACCTCTCCCCGGCGATGTACCACCACAGAGCAACAGTTTTCACTGCTCTAGTTATTCCATCTCTTGCTGATTGTGGATAGGCTTTGACCTTTCCACCTCTCTCCGCTATTATTCTGTTATTCTCATTAAAATAACCGTCACAGCTACTTGACATCTGTGAGTCCTGCCAGACAATCACAAGGTAGTTTCGTCTTTGTTTCAGGTGGAACAGAGCGAGAAGCATCCAGCCTGGCAGGCAGCACCTGCCCATCAGGCTAGGGAGTACCTGGCCCTGCTGCAGCACTCAACTAATCACAGCTAGGCCACTGAAGGAGGCACAGTCTAGCCAGAGGACCATGAGAGAGAGAGAGAGAGAGAGAGAGAGAGAGAGAGAGAGAGAAACACTAGTGGCAGTTGGGTTGCTGGGAAACCAAGTGCTTGCGGTCAGAGAGCCTGCCCAGGGATGAGGGTTGGTTTATTATTTTAAGGTAAGAGCTCCTGGATGCTGCTTAGTTTATTCACTGAATATTCGTTTATTCACAGAGATTCTGTCTGACTAACAAGTCATGCTGTTGAAAACGAAAAGCAGAAGTTCCATCTGTGTCTCATAAAATATAATCTCATGTGCAACAACAAAGAAGTGAGGAAATAATGAAGTCTAAAACTTGCATAAGCTTCCAAATATAGTTAAATTCATATCTCGCAGACAATACAAACTGCACAATACAAACTGCCTTTACTTTCTGACTTTGATGGAACATGCTCAACATTCCCGGGAAGCCAATGCGCAGTGTGTGGATTTAATGCAATTTTCATGTTGGGACTGGATCTAGCCATCACTACCAGAACCCCACATGCCATGATAGTGCACTTGGGTATATATTTCATCTCGCTCAGTGAAATATTCCTATTCAACCGAATACTAAACACAGGGTTATTATTCTCTTCTCCTACTAGATCTCACCCTCTATGTCCAGTGAGAGTCAAAGTCTCATTAACTGATCACCAAGGGAAGTGAGATACTGTCAAGGATGAAAATGCACATATACAGACAAAGGGCTTTATTGGGAGTGCAGATCAATCACCTTCTGTGGCCTGTTGACTTTTACAAAACGTCATAATGAAGGATGCTTGAATCAATCACCTTCTGTGGCCTATTGACTTTAAGAAAACGTCATAATGAAGGACTTTTATTTTACAAGGTCAGCTCACACAGCTTTTCTTCTCAGGCTGATCCCTGTTACCTGAGCACCACCAGGATGTACTGCATTAGACCAGCATTAACGCAGATACATTAATAAGAGGGAAAGCAAATACCCACTAATGGTTTTCTTGATAGTATCAATGCTTTGTGAAAGGGTGTCTAGTGTACAAACTAACAGACATCAAAACAGAGTCAGTCACCATCACACACAGCAATCACCGTCAAAAATCAAACCTGAAAACCACCAACAACGGAAATATTTCTGCAGCTGGTAGCATCGGCAAAGCTCTTTTGTCAAATGTAATCATGTAATGTAATCATGTATGCCCAACAAGTCAGGCAGAATGACAAGGTGCGCTGTCAGGAGTGCAGGCTACGCACTGCACTGGAAAGCAATGTGAAATACATGAGGAATGTGAAATTCAGGAGGATTGTGAAATACTGGAGGGCTGTACAGCAGAGAGCATGGCTGCTCCTGCAGCAGGGGGACTGGAGTCCATGGCTGTAAGGCGTAAGAGAGGATGTGAAATTGCAGCACATATTTAATGCAATGGCCAGGAATGGAACCGCGGCAGCAGGCTGGATTGGACCAGCCTTTCAAACAGTCTAGAGTGGACAAGAAAAGTGAGCACAGATTTGGACCTCTGCACTCCGCACACATGCACATACACAAACACACCCAAACACCTGCACATGCGCACACACACACACACACACATAGTCATGGAGAACAGCCAGCTGTGTCCTTCAAATAGAGGAGCCTACTGTGAGTTTAGTTACCAGAACATCTCCAGTGATGAACTTGGGGTAAAATATCATGATATACACAGGTTGTAATAACACAAGCTGTTTAGACTTCTGGAATACCAGCATGTGAATATTTCCATTCCAGTTGTGCTCGCTCCAGAAGTCTCCAGTTGTGTGTTGCATCATTTCTGCTGTTCCACCAAACTTTGATCAGAGCTATGAACTGGAGTTCCTGGTCTGCCAGAACCCTGATAGTGGCTCTCAAGCCTCCCAGTTCCACCTATACTGGTGGTGCTGTCTCATGGTTTATGTGTTCTAGCGGCCGGTCTCACTTACCTGAGATCTGCTGTGAGGTCCAAATTCCATGGTGCTCTGTAAATATAACAAGCTAAACCATGTAGCACAGCACGTCATGACACAGCTCACTGTTGCATTTACCAAAGCCCAGTGTCCATTTTGGAAAAGAGCAGCCAATCTGCGGACGTCCATGAGTATGTAGGAGTGTAGCATTCATTACACTGTAGCATTATGTATATGAAGATTATTTAAGCTTGCTTGACTTTATGAGGAGAATTTCCTGCCCTTGCCTAGCGAGGTTACACTCAGAGAGAGTATTCTGTAATAATGATATTCCCACATAATTCTTGCTAATTGCCTTCATGCTCAATATAGAGAATCTGGGGGAGGATGTGGGTTTTCGTTTTGCTTGCATTCCGCTGTTCTGTCAACGCGACCCCCACTCAGACTCTGAGATGAGAATTATAAGAGGCATCAGAGATGTGTTGCATGTCACACATACACCAAACAGAATTTGTGATAATGATATTCCCAAATAATCTCAGCTAATTATAGAGGTCAACATATAATCAGCCCTCCATATGTTTGCCTTATGGAAAAACCTTCCTTAGAAAACAGAAACAAGCAAAAAACTGTGTGGTATCCAAAAGGTAGAGAGGATTTATGTTGGTGGAGGCGTGCGGGGTGATGGGGGTGGGGAAGGGTGGTATGGGGTGCAGGCATGTAGGTGTATGAGTGAAGGGTGGGGGTGTGTAGGTGTATGGGTGTGGGGTGGGGGTGTGTAAGGTGTATGGG
>JAOXYF010000003.1:17400033-17416859 GCA_028565775.1 Sternarchorhynchus goeldii
ACATTAACAATTAGCAATTATGTCTCTCTGTGTCTGTGTGTGTGACAGTGTGAGGATACTGTGTGTGTGTGTGTGTGGGCTGGGAGCATGTAGATGTATGAGTGGGGGGTGGAGTTTCATTGCCAGCCATTTACACACTGTTTCAAGCAGCAAATGTCTCATGCTGTGCTGGACCTGGTCCAGGTCACTGTTGGCTACAGCAATTCTTTCTGATTATATGAAATTATCATTATTTTTTCTTCCCTCTGTTCAAGATATTTCTTTATAAACATCTGCACCCTGCTGCAAGTGCTGCAATGAGAGCAGTAACACAGGTGTTGTGGTAATGTGTTGAGAATTCCTTTCATTTGATTTATACCAACTAAAGAAAAAACAACATTTCAACACTTTTCACAAGTTTAAAATGAATCTACTTAATACTCTGCTGTATCCGTAAACTTTGTCAAAAGTTTTAACTCATTTCCATTGCTACATTTTTTGGGTTATTTTTTTTTTCTAATAGTGGATAAATCCTCGAGGGTGAAAGAGCAGTAAGACAGGATCCATTACCTGAATGCTAACTTCACCCAGCCAATTTGCACCATGTTATCCTAATCAGCAAGACACCAGCAGGCTGTTAAAATGGTTAGAGTGGTGCCCACACATCTCTTTCTACCTAGCTTGTTAGCTTCGTTTGCTAAGGCTGTCTAGCCATAAAAATGGACTTTTTTAAAACCATAAAATGCCCCCAGACCAGCTGGAACTTACCCTATGCGGTGGCATTTATGCTCTTCAAAATTTAAAAGTTGCATTATCGTCCTCCACTTATTTGTGCTGACTTGAATAGATAAAAAACACATTCAACCCTCCATTTTATCCAGGTTAAACCGGTTTTCCTTACATCAAAAGCTAGAGGGGTCGAACAATAAATGTTACATTCCAAAAAACAGGGGTGTGCAGCTCTTAAGAGGTAACAGCTGTGGTGTGTCATAAAGGTACTGACATCAGCGCTCCAGTCTGTCATATCTCTGCAGTTATTACAGGCAGCAGGACGTTTTTTTTTTTTATGACCAGTAGCTGATGCTCATATTACAGTGCCCATGGTAGTTAATGTGTAAGAGAACTTAAGTTTTTGGCAATGAACCGTATTTAAAACGAATACAATATCTGAAGCACATGCAGATTAACTAAATGGAGGAAGCATCATACTGTAGTCTTTTAGAAAGGAGAGGGTATCATATACATGATTGTTAGCTAGCGAAGTCTTTATGCTGTCACAAAAGCAGTACATGTGAGCCATAGATTTCAACAGCAGCCACCTTGGACAAACTGTTTTTTTGTGTTTCATTATTATCTTTATTTACTAGGTAGCGTATTTCAAATTCACAGTCAAGTGGGGTGGCTAATTATCTAGAACATTCCTGCAGGTTTCACCTCCAACCAACCTTACCCAGCTAATCAAGGACTTCAGGAGGCAATAAACAGATGGACCTGGTGTGCAAAATTAAAGTTTGGAACTAAATCTACAGGGAGGGGGTCTCTGGTCGGGGTGATGGGTTTTGATCTGAACCTCATTATAAGTCAATCTGCGCATTTGACAATACTTAATTTACTCCTTTCCACAAGCAAAAAGCAGCACACTACGGGCTCTAATTTCAGGGCTGCGCTGGGGTCTTTAAAGCCACCTAACACCGCATTTCACTCATTTCGTACGGCGCGCGCACATTGCACGTCATCTGTTATTTTGGCGGGACATAAAGAAACGCCAACGGTACACGGTAGGTGGAGCAGCGCAACAGGGTCGTGACATTTCAAACCTGCTGGTGCAGCGGCTTTTTTGAACCCTTTTAGGCTTAAAAGGGTGTTTGCGCTATTGTCCCCTCAGACCTGCTCTTAGTGGAAGTGCAACACGGTATTTTCCTCACTTCAAGCAGGCATATATGTCCAATTTCTTACATCAGGATTCTGACTACAAACCCCAATAATACGTATGTCTCAAGTATAATTATTTTTTTTAAGCAAAATCATTTCTCTTGTGACTTTTAAATGTGAATCAGACACCTGACGTGTCTTTACGTACGTGTCATTACATGAAATAATTCTGTATCATGATTATGTAAATATTAATTTTATTTATCATAGCGAACAATAATAACAATGCTTCAAGCGCCATATATTTTGGTGTGGAGACTGTACTTCTCTGACAAGGATGTCTGTTTCCTCATCCGTGAATTTTTGTTTGCGCCGCTGTTCCTGCACATTTGCTGCCATGTCGCTGCGCTATCGCTGGTAAAGCTCTTTTTTTAAGGGAATGAGAGGAATTAATTTGATTGGATACTGTGGCAGCACGCCTGGCCACACCTGCTGATCGTGTATTCAGTCTAACCCAACCTCTTCTTGTAATGGCTCCACTCTGTGCCGGATTAGCGTGTCTGAGTCGGTGCAGATATTAGCGAACAGCATTGTTGCCACGCCCACATATACCTACTCCACGGTCTTTACGGCTTATTTTTTGCGCTTGCGTTATATCCACAAAAATACAGCCCTAATTGGCTGAATGCAGCAACCAACCACAATGGAGTCAGCTTGCTTTTTCACCCCATGAGACCTAGCGCTGGGTAAACCCAGAGGAGTATATCATGTTATTTGTCTTCTCAGGACGCATTTTAGAACGATAATATAAGCAAAGCTCTCAAAGGTCTTCACTTAATGAAATACTCCATAAAGTGTCATGTTAAACCATCTTAAATATGGCAAAGTGAAAACCAGCAGTGAGCATTTTCTTACACTGTGTTGTTTTTACAGAAGAAAGAATTATTTTCTCAGCAAAGCTGCTTCACCAAATCCTCTTCATTTTAAAGGCCATATTTAACCATATGCTGCGTACTGAATGCTAAATATTCTCTCTGTAATTCTTATCGTAGTCTCCAAACAGCAGGATAATGTCACACTATTGGTCGACCTTTCATCCAATTTACCTTCATTCACCTTACACAGGACACTGTGGCAGCTTCCAACACTATTTGCTATGCATAAGCATGTCTGCGTGAGCCACATATCTAGACAAATCACTAATTATCTTTAAATTATCATCTTAATACCAGCATATGCAGACCTGTGGGAGCCAAGGGCCAACAGCACTATAAGATATAACATTGTATAATACACTGTTATTTAGGGCTTGGGTGTGACACTGAGGCGTGCTACCATTAAGTAGTTGTTTGCACATAAGAGAAATAAACACAGAATAACTGTAAAACAAATGGCAAGCCAAGTTCTGTGAGTAAACACAGGCACAGGGTACAGGCAATAATCTCCTTAACCGAAATATAAAAACAGCATTAACAAGTCAATTAATTTCTTCCTGCTGCTTGTCAGCTAGTCATACCAAAGGAAGCGCGCACACACACACACACATACACACACAAACACACACACAAAATGTGCAGTTATTTAGAAAAGTAAATGCTGTTTATCTTCCTTCAACTCACTAGACCTGTGTTTCCAACATTCTGTGAAATACAAGGCTAGATGAAGCCCGCCATATAAATAATGTCAGTTCATGTTCAGTAGAAAAGCAGCGTTATCTTTGTATTACATGTATACAGCATGATATTAAATACACATAGAACTAACCGAACTTCAGTGGCTAATTACTATGGGATTCAAGCCACATAGCAGACCTTTGAATTATAGGGTTAGTGGGAGGCTAATTCCTCGCCATTTAAGATCACTCTAATGAGGTTGTTTTGCCTTTCAACCATTTAAAGGGGTTTGAAGTACATAGTGCTCCTCCAACTTACAGCAAATATACACGGCCAATTAGAAACGTCTCAGAAGAGGGTGTTTTGATGTTTAGCTAATTGAAGCAGGTAAACAAGCATTCCTTCCTGACATGTCCACAGGAGCAATGGAGAGGTACTTACGGTCACTGCAGAGGGGCCCGCTGTAGGTGGTCATGGTGCAGTCGCAGGTGAAGCCCTCCCATTGCTGGAGACACACGCCCTGGTTGGAGCAGGAGTCTTCCGTGCAGGTGGTGCCAGGGCCCGCTGGAGGGGTGGAACCATGCAGGAGTTATTCGAGGGAGGTAATGTCCCATCACTTTTAGTCAACATGTGACTAAGAAGCTTGGACCAATGGGGAAGGATCAGGGGAGGGTCAGGGAAGGGTCAGGAGAGGGTCAGGGAAGGGGAGCATGGCTCCTCGGATCCAGACTCACCGTCACATCCTCTCTCCAGCTGGCCCACCTTGTGCAGGGCGTCGGCGATCAGGTCCGGCAGCCTGCCGTTGAGGTCCAGGGAGGCCAGGCAGCCCTGGTAACCGTCCCGGGATGCAATGAGCTTGGGCAGGCTGTTATACATGCTTCTCCCCACACCGCCAATGTACAGCTCTCCTGAGGAACCCAGCAAGACGTTTCAAAATGTGAGACTGATAAGCTTGCTATGAATTAATGGAGCAATTCATCACCTTGAACTATGATGACTACGTATATTGAGGTTTTAACATTTTATTTGCTCAGTAAAGTGTCATATGGTGAGATAATCCTTTTCTTTCTAATGATCTAAAATCATTTGGTCAGTTCATTTGATCCTCATTCCCTGGAGATGATGGGGAGCACAAATGTACCTTTGATGTGCAGAGAAAAAAAGGAAATGGTTTGCTTCTCAATCCAGATTATAATTACATTAACAACAAAGTTGTCCTTCAGACTCTGAAAATATTCAGAGCACATAGCAAGCACATGAACACACAAATTGGAAGACAGAGAGCCAATGGCTTCCTGTGGTTCTGCTTGCCTGAATGTCAATGACTGCAGAGTCTGACAAAGTGTGGGATGATTAAAGTAGAACCCCCCCACACACGCACACATACACACACACACACACACACACACACACATACACACGCAGAGATATACATGACTAGCACAGAGTCAGCAGCAGTGGTTCTGCTGTTACATCATCTGTATGGTGGAGCTGTATGTTGCTGACTAGTCTACTGTGTCTGTGCATACCTACACACTGGTGCTCATTAATTTTTTAGCAATTACATTACATGGAAATGGGCAAAGATGGAGAGAGAGACCCTCCGATCACCTTGCTGAGGTAAGTGTGCTTAAAGGACATTATTTGTGAGTGAAATCTCTATCCAATTTCACTGAGGTCTGGCAGTAAGACAGGCAATTATGCTCTATAACTGACAAGCGGGAATACATATGGCAATTTTCGACCCACAGTGCAAACGCCTGTTTTGCCTGGTTGTTTGCTGAACCAATGCTCTTTTTCCTCTCAAGTCGACTAAGGCCAATTAAACCATCATTGAAAGCACTCTTCATAATCCCCTCACAGCTCCAGTTAATTTGATCCAACTCTGGAGAAGTTGCATTTTATCATCATGACCTTCTACTGCCATTACTGACCTCTTGAGTCACTAAGTGCACATCATTTCTCTTAAATGCTTCTACAACTAAAACAGCACCTATTTGTCTGGGAGGTCAGAATTCTCTCAAGGACATTACAGATCTTTCCAGAATCAGGGAACGCATGTAGTAGACACTGCTAATGTCAGATTTGAAATCGTGTAATTCTGTGAAATTCCATCATCTGTTGTGCATTCAGAGTTTCCTATAAATACAACTGAAGTGAGAGCTGTCAAAGCTATCATGATTTCTCTCATTTAGAGAGAGCTATGGAGGTCAAACCCCACCTAGCAACAGGCTGAGAGAAGCCGTTCCCCATGTAGATCAAAAACAGATCTTTAGATGTGGGCAGTCACCTTGCTCAGAAGAGGCCATGGCAAACAGTCCATGTCTGGCATTATCCCTGCACAACTCACAGTTACACAAAGGCTATTGGGGAGACTTCAGTCACACACATCCAATTATACAGCCAATAGTTTTTTTAATCACTCGTCCAATGGATGAGCAGGCTGAGTATGCACAGAGGCCCTTCAGGCTCTGAGAGGGAGGAAAATCAATTACATTCAGTTGAAGGAACTGCAAAGGAATTGTAACAATGACATCTCCAGCCAAGCGCTGGTTATGAGTAGCGACAGAACTGTGTCCCTGCTGGTTAAAGCCAGTGAAGGCAGAAAAGGAGCACCTTTCGCTGTGCTTCATGACCGCTAGGCCTGAACGTGCTGTTACAGCCCTGCTGCACAGCTTACTGGTACAGCTATTCCCACTAGCACCATCCAGCTTTTCCCACTACACAGCTATTCCCAGTACCACCATCCACAACTGCTGGTGGATCCCAAAGTCAGGATCAGTCTCCTGAAAACAATTCAAGTAAAGTTGATGAATGGTGGTCTACTATATATAACGAGACTCATTACCTTTTATTTTGGAAATAAGTTTTTTTTCTATTAGCTGATATCCATATTCTAAAAACCGTCACGAATTTGACATTTAAAAATGCTTTCATGTGTTTATTATTGTAGTAGAGCTTTTTGGTACATACCTCTGAAAAAGTACTAGAAATATTACTGTTTTCTTTAGCAAAATCTTAATTTTTAAAAATCTTAAAAACTAAATTTACCCCTCTTTTACTGGTCTGATTTTATGAAAGGGAAACATTTCACTGTCAATTTAGAAACTGGATATTTATCTATGGTTGTAATGGTTTTCTTTTCAAAATAGTTACAAATTATAGAAGTAATCTAAACTCAAAACTGGAGAAGTGATCAAAAGTACAATAACAGATGCGCTTTGCTACGTCACATAATACTCATGACCCTCAAACCAGGCAGGTTCAGCCACTGCAAACCACCGGAACATTCTGCAATGTGGAAGAACTGGCTATCTACCAGCCTAAACAACACCCACATCACGCTTCTCAACAACGTCACACTGACAAACCCTCGCTCTCTGCGGTGAGAAACCAGAGATAACAATTAGAGCACGTCTCAAGATGATGGAATAAATGATCTAAAACAGCTGTAAGCATTACAAAAGAAGCCAAGTCTTTAGGCAAAAAAAAAAAAACGCAGAGAGCAGATACGTCGGTTAAAAGCTCGTAAGTTTTACATGTGTCTTCCCATGCCAATATGACTTCCCACTGATGGCTCTGACATTCCACACGTTCCACCATCCTGTCCCTTCCATCTGAGCATGCTCATTTTACACTTCACAGAGAAGGGCCGGAGTCTGAGAATTCCCATACTTCCTTCTGTTCTCTTCTGCATAATTGCTCGAGCAATTACAACTGGCACATTGTGCAAGGCTGTTCTTTTGATGTTTAAAGAACTTGTTCTAAAGAAACCAAATGAAAGGAGCCTCAGAGGCAGCTGCAGTGACAGCAGGAAGTGCTGCTGTGCAGGATTATTTGATAATGCTTTATTACACGTGTGGACTGAGAGGGAGAATGACTTGACTTGTGCAGGGCTGAAATAAGGCGGGGTTCTGCAGTTGACAAATGTTACCTTTAAAAAAGCACTTTAAATATTCAATATAATTGTCTGTCATCCTGTAATTCCTGGGGATTTGTCAATATGTCCCACTTAGCAATATAGTAGAAAACAAACAAACAAACAGAAGGACTGGTCAGCAGTAAGCAGTTCTTTTTTCTCTGGATAATTTCATACCAGTGGGGCTACAAAGGAGAGCGCAGTGGTATATAGTACATCCCTAACCCAAGGTAGCTGGTTAGCTGATAGAATCGTTTTTCTTGGAGAAAAAGCAAAAGGAAAAAAAAAGCAATACCAAATGACTATCATATTGAGAGAGGCTGGTGGGATGGCGATTTCTAAGATGAATCGGTTGTTCCTATATACTTCCATTTGGCTGAGACTCGCTGACACTCTTCTAGTTTAATGTAGAGAGGAAGAACCAACATCAGAGGAATCCATCTGTGACGCTGGGTAAAGTGGAAATATTCATGTTGAAAAATTGCCTAAAGAGAGTCTTCTCCAAACACTCATTCATAATTACTTTCCATGGCAATTATTTCTAAAACATCTATTTCTTTTGAAATGAAAAAAGTCCTGTTTTCAGATCTTTTACTGTACGTTAATCTGTGAATAGTCAGCATTAAACTGCTCTTCCAAGGTCAATGAGTGAGTATTTTTTGTTTGGGTGTATTAGCTCAGAGATATGCTGAACACATGTACCAACCTCTGAATTGTCTGCCAGAGTTTAGAGATCTTGACCACAAGATCAGAGGCTAAATGATTGTAAAAACATTACTATTCTTTCCCACCAGTTGTGACTTAAAACAAACAGGCAAATAGGGCATTCTGCTTTAATAAACATAATGAGGTTAAACTTATGCACCTTCATGCATCTTCTGTTACAATAATGATGGCATCCTATTTTCCGAGGTAGGAAAGTGACGATGGAAGCAAGATTCAGTTTAGCACAGAATCATCACTCATAAAGAGCCGAGATCGAATCAAGCAGGTTCTGCGCGCTTCTGGAAGTGTGCGGTACTGAGCTGAAAGCAACTGTTTCTCCTGAAGGCATCTCTGTTTGTTCTAACTACGGACAGAAAAGCAGACCTGCTATGTTGAGGTGAATTACCGCAAAGGAGAATTTTTCTTTTCTTTTCTTTTTTTTTAAACGATGCACCTGGTGTACTGACAGCTTCATAAATAGCTTCAAGGAACAGCTGCTTATTACAGTTTTCATGGAGTCAGAATTAAACCCAAGAAAAATAGGAAAGGTGTAAATGTATGAGAGTGTTTTAATAGCATTTTCTCAGCAGTCCAGCCAAGGTCAAAAGGCTTTTCCCAAGGGTCAAAGGATGTGCCATCTGACACAGGTCAGCTCATTAATCTTGTTTAAGCTGAGGGTGTTTCGGGGGTGGGTGGGGGGTTGTGTGTTAAAGGCATGGCCCTACCTTTGAGGTCCAGGTTACGAGCTCCATTGGAGTGCTGTGTGACGGTACGTGAGTCTATCTTGAGCGTGTGCACGTTGCTGTCGTCACGGGACACCACCACGTTGTGCCACTGGTTGTCGTTCAGCGGCTTGTCGGAGTTGCCCTTCATTAGTGATGGACCATTGCCCAAGTCAAAGACATAATGGATGTACCTGCAATACATCAGTTCCCACTGCAGTCAGAAGGGCCAGCCAAAACATGCAGCACTTTTATGATCACCATGCTGGATCTTCGCTCACAAATCGATGCCTGTAATAAGCCTTGAACTACTAGCATTGGCAAAAGATTGTCCCCTGTCAAGCAGTTTAAATGTGGGCTGTGCAAAGCAACTTTCTGGGCATGGATGTACCAGTCGTTAAACATTCTAACATTATGATTCCACCGTGCATCCTTGTGGGTACACGAAGCATGTGACTGTTTGTTTGTTTTGGTATCAAATGCATTTACACTGAACATTTTTGTGTGTCTCATCTGGTTTAACTGTTCCATGACATGATTAGCAGACATGTTAGGTGTCTTTACACTTGCATGTCACATCTTGTTTGTTGGTGAGTTATTATAAATAGCTATTATATATCACACCGCTTCCCAGACAGACGCAGGCTGTAGCCACGGAGGCATAACAGAAAGAAGAGGGAGAGCGATAGAGAGAGATGGAACGCGAGAGAGAATGTCAGAGAGAGAGAGAGAGAGAGAGAGAGAGAGAGAGCGCGAGTGTGATCAGGGAGGGCAGTGATCTCTCATTACAGTGGCCTCATTCAGCATGCAGCAGCAGGCTGCAGTGGGTAGCAAGGCCACCTGCTGTTTAATTGCTTACTGAATGACTAGCTTTCTGGATGGCGGGAGCACAGCAAGTTAAACATCTGAGCTTCCTTGCCTTTTACATTATTAATTTTCCCTCCACTGAATAAAATGGATTCTAGAGCAAAACAGGGTTTTTATTTGTCTTTATGTACCTTTATTTGCCACGAGCAAAATGGATTGAATTGTCCCCAGTCGTACTATTTACCAGGGCAGTGGAAAGAATAGCTATGAATGTGTGTGCATTAATCTGCTATGCGACAGAAAACTGTGTGGGTTGCAAATGAAAAGAAAATGTAAATGCCACTCATTTTATAAGATTAATTAAACTCTTATCAATGGTCATTCAATACATTCAAGGCTCTAACCTAATTATGTACAGCATATTCAAAAGTACCATAAATATTTAGAGCAGTATACCTCAATCAGGACATAAATCTACAATAATACTGAACAGACCAAAAGCGAAAACAAAACAAACACATAACTGACGCGAGCACATCACTGTAAAACAACATATAAACACTGACCCTCTTTCCAACAATACCATCGAAATCTGTCATGATGTTTGTAAAGTGCATCATCAAACGTTTTCCTGTACATATTCATTTCAGTGTTTGCCATTACCACAGGGAGCAGTGGATAAGTAATATAAAAAATCTCATAATCAAAAATTGATGTACATATATACTAATACTCATAGTTATCAGAATAAAACAGATTTAAAAAGTGGCCTTATTACCCTTTGATTCACTTATTTAATTTCCACTGCATTCCCTCACCACTAGGCACCTGATAATGCAGCTGACGTGGAGACCTCAAATGAGTCACTGATAAGAGGTACCAGGAAGTGTTAATCGAAAAACAGCCATCTGATTGGCTGGAAGCGACATGCACAAGAAGAGGTGAGAGGTTTGTGCTGCATTTCTCCCCAGCTGAGAACATCTAGTCTCTCTGCAGGAACATAAGAGTTGGGATGCAGATATGGTTGGATGGCACTGAGCCCATGGCACAGCACTGGGCCTTTCCAGGCATTAAATGCATTTTTGTTTAGAGGTGCAACGCTGTATTATCTTCACTTTTATACCTCATAATACCTCTTGCCAGAGTCCAAACAGAGCAGCATGCATCTTGTATGGTCCACTCTGTGTGTGGAGTGTCCTGCGTATGGAACATCCTGCGTGTGGAGTGTCCTGCGTACGGAACATCCTGCGTGTGGAGTGTCCTGTGTGTGGTGCGTCCTGTGTGTGGAGCGTCCTGTGCATGGAGCGTACTGTGTCCTGTGTGTGGAGTGTCCTGTGTGTGGAGCCTACTGTGTACTGTGTGTGGAGCATCCTGTGTGTGGAGTGTTCTGCATGTGGAGCGTCCTGTGTGTGGAGTGTCCTGTGTGTGGAGCGTCCTGTGTGTGGAGCGTACTGTGTCCTGTGCATGGAGCGTACTGTGTACTGTGTGTGGAGCGTCCTGCGTACTGTGTGTGGAGCGTCCTGCGTACTGTGTGTGGAGCGTCCTGCGTGTAGAGCGTCCTGCGTACTGTGTGTGGAGCGTCCTGCGTGTAGAGCGTCCTGCGTGTAGAGCGTCCTGCGTGTGGAGTGTCCTGTGTGTGGAGCGTCCTGCGTGTGGAGTGTCCTGTGTGTGGAGCGTCCTGTGTGTGGAGCGTCCCGTGCGGCTCCACGCCACCGTTGCCACACTTACCCTTTGACCAGCTCCACCACGATGAAGTCGCTGCCGTCTCCAGAGTTGAAGAGCAGCAGGCCGTCGGGGCTCGTGGTCTTGAACTGGAAGAAGAGGTGCATGGAGGCGTAGGCCTGCAGCGTGGAGAGCGCGGCGTAGCTGGCCCTGTCGCGGAAGCTCACCGGGTCGGCCACGATGCGCCGCATGCCGATGCGCGCGTTCAGCTCGCAGTAGGAGATGTCGCCGTTCTTACACTGGTCTAGGTAGTGCACGCCATTGAACGCCAGGTCCTGCAGGTGCCCGATGAAGTTGGAGGGCATGATGGAGATGAATCGCCGCTCCGTCATGATGCCTGTCTCGATGTGGTGGAACTCCAGCTGCGTGTGTGCTCCGCTCATCTGGCCTGGAGCAGGATCAAGCAAGCGGGCTCAATTAATCTGGTCTGAGTACTGAGTGGGAGACATCAAATATTTTCAGGTTGAATACAGAATTAGATGCATTAGAAGTAGAGCTAAAAATCAGTGGAAATGTTTAATTGCAAATGTTTTTTGCAACCATTGCAGCTGCATTTTAAGTTACGATTAAACATTTATTTTGTTCTGACAAATATTGCAGATTCTAGTAATGTCCATTTTAAAAGAACTATTATAGCGCCATTGCATCTTATACGATAAACAAAATGAGAATTAATATCAAAAATGTTCAAAGCATTGTTGATAACATGTCATTAAAATGATAGCTACTGAAATCTGAAAAATGCATTCCTTCTAAATTAATATTGATATGAAATGGATTGTTCATGCCTAATTAGAAAATTGATTGTAAGAGCGATTGTAAGTCATGTGTGTGTGTGTGTGTTGCACACACCCTCCACGGTCACGTTGTCTACAGAAAGCTGCAAGCTCTTCCCACGGCGCATCACCTTCACAGAGTGCCATTCGTTGTCATTCAGCTTGTTCCCTGCGTATAGAGTCTCCGGTCCTTTACCTGCAGAGAGATGGCCAAAGTCACAAAGTGCCCGCGGCTGCCCACCTCATCAGTGCATTCCAGCCTCCTCTGTCTCTCAGACATAAGAGAGGTTTAAACGCTATCGGTGCTAATGTAGGCGCACGCGCAGAACGCAGCCACCTTAAACACGCCTCATTTATTGCTAAAGGCATTAAAGACCTTTGTCATTGGAAGGCAGATTTCATCTTAAAAAAAAAAAAAGGGCTATTTTATTCTTCGGCCAGGGCACAGGGCCGCCTGATGATCTGCTTAAAGGTTTACATGACAACCTGAGAGCAGAGGGAACAGGCAGCATCGTTCAAAACCTTCAAATTTGAGGTGTTGGCGCATTATTGATCTGGCACCATCTTAAGGGCTCCTGTAGGGTCCTCAACAGCTCTCAGGGTTAAATGAGAATGAGGTCAAAGTGTCAGCTTCACTTGTGCCATGCAAGCTGGGTACTGTGCGATATGTTAGTTCAAAGCTAATCTAATGGCCAGAGTCAGACTGCCACTTAAGTCGCTCTAATTGTGTGTGTGTTTGTGTAGCCCATCTGCTCTATATTAAAACTCTAAGGGACTGAGTATAGAGACTTGCTGCACAGTTACATTCACTGTGCTCCAAATGCACTCTTGGACCACAAAGCAACAAGACTCCAATAAATAAAAGATGCATCAATAAATGTAATCACAAATATAATTTTAGAAAGAAGAATTTATACACTTCTCACTTTTATTTAACAAAAAAGCAAGGCTGGTGGTAGACACAGTGTGGAGTCTTTAAAAAAAACTGAGAAGTGATGTTCGGTGAGGTTTGATAGACATTTATTAGATCCTGCATATCAGGGCGTGTCAGTCATAAGCCTGGACTAATTAGCAGCACTCATTTACGTTTCTCTTGAAAATGCATGCATGTTCGAAGCAGAGAGGAGGTGAGCTGACGTCCTCACACCTTCTGGTATGTTGCTAATTAAATCTACCCACCCCAATTTCATATCTAGTGAATTAAAACATGCCCCATTTCAACCCCCCAAGTAAAGAATCGGTGTGTGAAAATGCACACAATTGAAATTATAGCAATTTCAGCTTTTAACTCCTCAAGCTTTCACTCAAAATGATAGAAACCTGTCCTATTATTGCAGAACTAAATCCTAAGAAAACAACAACAAAACATAATTATTGGCACTCATAAAAATTCTTATGAACAAAAGATTATTATTGTTATCCACAATTTCCTGTTCGACTGGAGAATACATATAAAATAACATACAAGTTCCTTTATAACTAAAGCTGTACTGAACCTGCCTGGAAGATGACAATGTATTTCAGCCCCACATATAGTCAGGAGGATGATTCAGACACAAAGCTCTTCAAGGATCAGTTGAAAATTTATAATCTGAATGTTGGCTGAATCTTGGGGTCACCAATCTCCACAGCTAAAATCATATGACATCTCCATGCCTACAAGATATTTGAAAGGTGTTCCAGAAAAAAATGCCTCAGATGTCAAAAATACACAAAGTAGAGAGGTTCAGTATGAAGGAACAGTCTCAGCTCCTGTGTTCTAGAGAGAGTCTGTATCTACACACACACACACACATATACACACACATACGTAATATATATATATATATATATATATATATATATATACAGAGAGAGAGAGATATTCAAAATTGTAGAATTTCCGGAGAAATGTTTTGGACAAAGGTTCTTCATCAGCTGTGCATGCAAACTATTTTCTCTATGAAGGACGTATGTCCAAAACATCCTGTTTCTCTGGATATTTGGCTTTCAGGTGAAATTTATGGAAAATGTAAAAAGTTCACACTACAACGTTTCATGCTGTTCACAAGTCGACTTATTGTCTGCTGAGGCATGGCATCCCACTCTTCTTGAAGGCCGGCCCTCAGGTCATTGAGGTTCTGGAGTACAGTTACGAGCCTCGACACGGCGGCACAGCTGATCACATAGGTTTATGAGATTCAGGTCCTGGAGAAAGTGCAGGCCACTCCATTTGAGGTACCCCAGTCTCCAGCAGTCGTTCCCCAATGATGTGACCTACGATGAATTGGAGCAATGTCTTCCATGAAGATGAAATTAGGCCTGTGTTGTTCATGCAGAGGCACAATAACTGGATTAATGATGTTATTCAAGTAGTATGGGGTTGTCACTGTACCATTCAAAGTGTAGGGCTGTTCTGTATTGACTAGACACACCTGCCTACCACCACAGACTTGTCTGGTGACAACAGTGGCTGATGAATAGCACCCTCCTTGATGTCTCCAATATTGTTGGCGGTCATCATTTCTGCTCAGCGTGAATCGACTTTCATCAGTGAACGGCACTGAGGCCCACTGGTCCCTTGTCCAGTGTAAATGCTCCCTGGCCAATGCAAGACATAGATGCCTACGCCTGGTGGTGTGGTCAGGAACCCTTGCAGCTCATCCAGCACGCAGACCACGCTGAGATAAACAGTGTTGAATGGTCTGACGCGACCCTTGGGTGCCTCTCACCTCCCTTAAATGTGCCTGGAGGTGTGTGATATTCATCATTTGGTTCTGTAGGGCACCGTTCATGATGAAGCGTCCTAAGCGTGGGATGTGGCCAAAGGACTCCACTTCTGTTCCCTTCTGTGACTCTTCCAGTCTCTCTGGTACAACCTGCTGATGACACTCTGTGACACACTAAGCTCAGCGGCCATTTCTATCTGAGAACATCCGGCTTGAAACCTCGCAATGGTGAGGTACTGTTGATCAATTGTTAGGTGTCATCTTGGTCTTGTGATGTTAAAATGTGAACAGCATGATGAGGAGGACTGTTTTAAATACCAATTCTAACTGAACCAGGAAAGTTATCAAACACCTATTGTGAATTTTACAGTTAAGCTCCTTAACTGCAAGTTGTGAAAAATGTACTGAAACACTCAACAGTTGGATATGTGCCTTCAACAGTTTAGAGAAAGTCACGTTAATTTCACCTGAAAAGGTTAGAGTGCATTGTGCAGTGTTTTATACACACACACACACACACACACACACACACACACACACGGGAGATCAAAATTAGAGAACAATGTATGAACACTTGATTTTTTCATAATTAATGTAATCTACATTGATCAACATTTGAAGGATTTTTTGTAAGGGGTTCACTATGCCACTAGAACAGTGTTTTACAAAATAACCAAAATATCAATATGAAACCTTTATTTTGCAAAAATCATGATGGTCATAATTAGAGAACAGCACTGACTGCAGCACAGAGAAAGATTACAAATAAATTTTCTGATGGTTACAACAGTCAGTTATCAGTAGGAAGTGTACAGGCCTTTGCTTTGAATGACTTCAGCACATCTGCAGCCATGGGACATCACTAGTCTCTCACACCACTCTGGTGTGATTTTGGTCCACTCTTCTTCCAGTCTCTTTCACAGATCTGTGACTGTTGTGGGTTTCTTGGCCATAACTTTGTCACCAAGGATTTTCCAGAGGTTTTCTATTGTGTTTAGATCAGGACTCTGGGCTGGCCTTTTCACTGTTTCAATGTTTTCAGTTTCAAGGAACTGCTTTACCAGTTTTGCTGTGTGAGAGTTCCAACTCCTGCTGATGAAAACATTCCCAAAACCATAACACTTCCTCCTGCACCTTTCACTGACTTCTTTACACATTTTGGGTTCAGTCTTTCTCCAGTTTGTCGACACCTCTGTCCACACAACATGCTCCTCAGCAAAGGTGAGTCTAGCTTTTTGATTCTTTCTGCTAATGAGAGGTTTGGTCACTGCTGAGTGGGCTTCCAGTCCAAATGCTCTTAAACATTGAGACACTGTATTACGAGACAGATCTTTACCCTGTTCAGTGCTGAACTGACGAGCGATTCCAACTGCAGTGTTGAACCGATTAGCCATGGAGATTCTCTGCATTATTCTGTCGTCTCTTGCATTTATCTTTCGTGGGCGAATAGCCGTCTTGGGGGACTTGAATGAATTTGTGATGTTGTAAAGATACAATATTCTAGAAATCACAGACTTGGAACGACCAACTTTTCTTACTGATATGGCTGATAGGGTCACCCCTTTGGCCTTCATCTGGACAACCTGCCAGAGGGTTTCAGTCACTTTGGAACGGCTCACTATTTTTGCAAAGCCAGTGAAAACTGGAAAGTTAGGCTGCCAGTTAAATAGGGTTTATCAGATAATTATGGAAATTAGCACCAGGTACCAGATTAACACCAATAACGTGCAGGGATCTGATAGTGTTCTCTAATTTTGATCAGTGTTCTTTTTCAATTATATCATAATTTTTTTTTTTAAGTTTTAAAACAAGTTTTTTTATGCTGTGCTTTAGAATATATAGAATTTATGAAATAAGCTTAAAATACTGCTGTTCCAGTCCTGTTTGGATCATTTCACATAGGACTACACAATGACCTTGACATTTAGGAAACTGTGTTGTTCTCTCATATTGATCTCCAGTGTGTGTGTGTGTGTGTGTGTGTGTGTGTGTGTGTGTATATA
>JAOXYF010000003.1:17440219-17442719 GCA_028565775.1 Sternarchorhynchus goeldii
ACTCACTCACTCACACACACACACACACACACACACACACACACACACACACACACACACACACACACACACACACTAACTACAGTCTAACATTTGAACAGTTCTACATTTTTACAAGGAATCATAGCATCCACAACAAGGAAAACATACACAGAAAAAAAAACATCCCTAGACTATAAAATACGAGAATGTGTGTATGAAATAAGGTTTGACATTGCAATTCTTTAATGAGTTGAAGACATACACACACACACACACACACACACACACACACACACACACACACACACACACACACACACACACACATTCGCCCCCACTACATAATCTGTCTTGATATTAAGTCCAGTATAAACACAAGTGAAATGCATATAGGCTTAATTGATCTATGGAGGAAATGGAGCAGAAATGAATTAAAAGGGCTAATGGACATTTTCCCTGAGGAACGTGACTACAAGCCTGGAGCTTCCTGCTCTGCCTCACTGTTGCTGAAGACTCTTCCAGAGCGCACGCGTCCGGTGATGTCATCGGTGATACGCCTAACTTCAGACAGAGACAAATTACCAGCCATATCCTGGTACGTCTCTAGAAGAGATGAAAGCCTCCTGCACCCAGGAGGTGAGGCTGCATGACTCCGACGTAGGTACAGGTCTCAAAAGCACGTCTCCGGCTCGGCTCGGAGAGCGAACCCCCGTTCTTGCGTTCTTCCTAAACGCGGTGCGTGGACTCGGTGAGCACGTCCTGTGCGCCGCTGCAGCAGCCCACGCGGTCGGCTCTCCTCCGCGTCTCGCCCGGCTCCGCGCTGCTCGGCTCGGCGCTAAAGTGTGGCTATCTCCAAAGCCATTCATCAGGACTCACAGTGCACCGTACAGACTTGCAAATAGGTTATCGCTCTGATCAGGAGTGTGTCGGGCAGAAGATAATCCCGGTAAGAGGGCACAGTCCTATCATAAATAAAAGTTAAGAAAGAATAATAAAAGCACCATCCGAGCCTGCGCTGATGCAATCTTACTGTAAAACATGAGACAGGAGAGTGGAGCACACCACCTTTCACTCAACAACACGGACGGTGAGGAAGAGGATGGTATTCGTCATATATCCACGTAGCTACCTCGGAGAAGCACATCAATCACCCTGCCGTAACTCCTACTGTAGCGTAAGGTGCACTTTCATGCAACAAAAAAAGAGAGACCTACACATGTAGTCCCGAGGGAAGATCATTATCCATGGCGAAAGAGTGCCATTCAGTTATTTTTATTCGAAGAGACTTCTCCATGTCAATGGATGTCAGTCACAGTATGTGAAACCCAGTGAAAATAATACATTGGGGAAATTATAATGAATTTAATAGTGCAAAAGCTCTGGTCTCTCTATTACTGAATGGAACACAGTCAGACTCCAGTGATTCAGAGTCCAGTGATTCAGAATCCAGTGATTCAGAATCCAGTGTGCTCAGAAAACCCCAGCTTTCTCAGCAGAGACATTTCGAATGTTTTGACATTTAGAGCGACTTGACTTTTAAGTTTCCAATGGCTCAGAACATCAAGAGGACAAAAAATGTGTCAAATTTCCGTTCACAAGTATACCAAAAAAAAGTAATCGCGGTTTCCTCAGAACAGTGGTGCAACTGGGATGAACAGAGCTCACACCCCACACCACACTCCTGCTGCACCTGCCAGAGTGGAGAGGGTGAGCCTGGAGGGTGGGGGCTGCCCTACACCCTCCGGAGCTCTGAGTAATGTGCTTCCTCTCGGAAGAGCAGCGCATGAGTGGTCAAACCGGGCCAGGCTCACAATGGGCCTTCGGCTGAACACACAGCTTAAATGAATCTGGGCCATGGTGGTGCACAGGCAAAGGAGAGACCCACAGGAGAGCAGGTCTTCCTAACAAGAGAGCCATTTTCCATCACGGGTCGGAGATGTGATGAGGGCTGCTACACTCTAACTCCTGAAAACCTCCCTGATGGTGCTGAGATTTTCAGGTTATGACGATTTCCTACTCCCTTCTCTACACTTTGTTTCTGTGCTGAAAATCAAAACGTTTAAATAACTGTAAATAAAAAGCAAAATAAGGTAAATAAAAATGTTTGCATTTTTGTCATTGCACTGATTGTAATAATGTTGCACCAAAGGCCAGCTGCTATGCTTTCTAATGTCAGCCTGCCTCTGTGGGAAAGAGAAGTCAGTCAGAAGTCAGTCTTTCATCCAGTAAACACTGCATGCTACCAGAAAAGAAATTCCTAGGCATTCCCAACTCCATGAATTTCTCTGCTTGGAATACACTGCTTTCCATGACTTCCTTTAGTGGCAGGGTGGAATCCCAATTGATTTTTCTGGCTGAGAAGAATTTGTATTCACGGGTGCTGTGCCGCTCGCCGACACGCTGCTGTATTAATGCGCGCCGGTGGGCTGAAGGGTGCGTGGAGATGTAAGGAAGACCACAACCAGAGAAACAGCACACCAGCCAAATGCTTCGCTTGTTATCGAACACTGCATGAAAC
>JAOXYF010000003.1:17447719-17467535 GCA_028565775.1 Sternarchorhynchus goeldii
ATGTTAGCTTTGAGGCAAATGTCCTTAAATATTATGGGCTACATAGTTTAATGAAATAGGAAAGCAGTTTCAATAAGACTAAGTCTTGAACAGTCTTGAAAAAAATGAACCCATTATTGCTCTAAGAGTTTAGAGGTTTTTGCTTAATAACAGCAGATGGAATTTAGATATTATTTTCACATTCCTGGTGAATATGTTTGAATCCATGCACCTTTACTCAAAAGATGCATTTTACTCAAAATGATTGAGTCATTAGTTTAAGCTAAGCTTTGGATCCGTTATAAGAATTTCTTCTATTAAGATGTTTCTGCTCGGTTCTGCGGCGTACAGGGAGATGGACACATGCAGCTTGAGTCATATAACAACTTAGGGACAAACTCCAAACAGACTTCACAAATTCACCAGGACAATATCAGTGATCTCTCAGCTCAATCACTGGGTGATTCAAAGAAGACACAAGGACAAAATAACCTCGGTACAAGACAAGACTTCACAGGTATGAAAAGAGTCCAGTCTTCATCCCATTAAAATCCTGTAGCAAGACCTGTAGAGATCAGTTCATAAAAAAAAATCCCAGAAATATCAATGAACTGAAAGAGTTTTGTAAGGAGGAATCATCAAAGGTTTTCTCCTAACCTCTGTGCAAAATGTTCAGAAAACATTCGGGGGAAGTTCCTGCTGGGTATAAAACGCCTGGGGAGGTCCAGAGGCCAGTCTGCTCAGGCAAGCATAGTGCTATCACCACTGAGGTCATGGGTTTGACTAAGCAAGTGTGCTGATAGGTAAGTAAGTTGCTTTGGATAAGAGTATCTGGCAAGCATTTGTGTTATTACGTTTAATGTGTCATTAGTTTAAAGACTGCGTCTGTCTAATATCAGGACTTTAGCCCAAGATCAAGCCTCAGCTTCCCAAAAGCATCATAGTGTTAAGATGATCTTAAACGAGAGAGACTGTGTTCATTGTAATACTCGCTCTACCACTTAAAGATGATCTTTGTGATTTTAGAGAAACCCAGCCCAGACAAGTCATTTCAGATGTTTCACTATTTGGGTCTTGCATGCAACTTTGCATATATAATAGGCATAGGAATCTGATGAGCCCAGAACCCTTCCTACCTATTAGTATAATGACAGTGGCTACAGCCCCAGCACTGCTGTTAAGACTCCTGTTAAACAGGTGAGCTTGTCAAACCTCTGAAGACAGCAGTCCACTAACACACATAGTCAGTCACAATTAAACACACTAAAACTAAAAATTAAAAACCTGTCATTTAAGCATATTCCTAATTAAACTCATTATAAACCTTGTTTTCAACATTAAAGAATATTACACAGGAGGAGGAGTTAAGGGTTAATGTTAATAGTCAGTAGTAATATTCAGATCATACTATGCTAATGATAACTGACTTAATTTATGCCTATAGCATATCTTAGCATTCTTATTCAAATCCCATAACATGGTTATATATATTTTTTTTAAAAAGTAACTTATAGGATGTTAACTGATAGGATTCCTCTTACGTTTCAACTGCTGGTTCTGTAATAAAAACTCCATAACACAGATGTGATCCACCTTCCAGACTAGAGCGCAGGATTTAAGTGGAAATTCAGAGAAGTTAGTTCAGAGAGTCTCAAGGGCACCGAAGTGCAACTTCCACTGGGCTCCTGTTATCTGGGAGCCCACAGTGATTCCACACCAACATGCGATCCTGAGCCCCAACAAGCCACTCCAAATGTCACGCAGAAGTGAGGCTGGTACGAAAAAAAAAACATTACAGGCTCCCCACAATCAAATTCAATTCACATCACCGCCACAGAAGGCAGCTGTGGCAGAACAATAAAGGCCCCACGGTGTGACCGAGTGGGTCCAAATCAGGGTTCGAAACCTCTCAATCACCAGCAAAGGGTGGCTGATTGCATGCCCAATCAACACAAATCCGAACCGTGGTCTCCTGTGCCTGCCTGTCTCGAGAGCCGACGCATGCATGCAGGTCCTGTTCACTCACAGGAGGAATCAGACAGACATAGGAAGAAAAGAGGCATTCTTACCTGATTCAGGACCACCTACAAAAAACCAGAGGAAGAAAAAACACCACATGAGACCAGGACATACAGAAGTCGAAATTTTCCCCCAAAAGTACAAATAAATGCATAAATAAAGAAAGGAATAAACAAAGGATCTGTGTCCTTCTCTGGACTATTTTTTTCACAGTATTACCAAACTTTAGACAGAAAAGACACTGTAAACTGTCAAAAAACCTGGTCAGCTTTGACAAAAATAAAGTTATTGCAGATTATGAGTTGTATTCATCACCTAAAAGGAAGAATCAACTTTAGAGTTTACTGACTCGTTTACAGCCTGAAAAGGTCTATAAAACAGAATAACTCTATTACTCTGCACAGAAATATGACTCATTTACATATTACATTGCTCACAAGAATGAGAGAGGTTCATTTTCCTCTGTTTGCAAACTCTGAATATGGAAGTGTCATTATACCCTGGCAGGCAAAACAGCCAGGAAATGAGAGGAATTCTGGCTGCGAAGCCTCGGGAAACCCAGCGTGAGGGGAACAGGAGTGTTTTATGTCTTAATCAAAAGCTTAAAGTGCATAACCAACAGTCATTTAACACATACAGGGAAATATTACCTCACTCAAAATTATGTTGCTGTGTCTATGATGGGTACTATCAACCCATGAGAACAGATTTATCCAGGTGAAAAGAGTTCTTTACTCAGGAAGTTAGTGATTGAAAAAAATAACAGAATATTGATCTCTTATAACTTTTAATGAGCACAGGCTTAATATATAATCAATTTTAGCCATTACACAAAATTAAGCTCTAAGCATTATTGCAAACCTGTGTTATTACTAAATTCTTCGATGGTGAGAGATGGAAAAGATTTGAAAGGTTGGGCTGGCAGAGGTTTCAGCAAATTAAACTCTTCAACCAACGCACAGGAGCTCGAAGTACGTGTGGACAATGAAGGGAAAACTCATTGGATAATGCAGCAGGACTCATATATCTAACCTCAAAATGCCGAAGAGGAACTAAAACAAGAGATTAGAACTGGAAGGTTCTATTTGCCAAAATTGCAGCTCGGAAATCACTGGCCTCAAGGCCAGAATTACATGGGACCATTAAACCACTTTTGCTTTCAGATTTCCATTTCCAAATTAAAGGAAAAATCTACTATCTAAAATGTCAGACGCATAAAGAACAGCATTACTCCACTTCCACTCATGTCTAACTCCATTTTCAGTAAGTTACTAAGTCACTTACAACCACATTATCATATTTCCCCCAACCAGCCGCTTCCCTTAAATAAATAAGCGTATGTTTTCCTCTCAAACAGACGAGGCGTCTGCTCCACAAGCAGATGAAGGAGGGCGCGTGGGAGCCAGGCAGCCTCCTTCCACTAGCCCTCCCTGTCGGCCCCAGCAGCTGCTCCCTCAGCAGTGCCGGCAACCTCCAGGTCACTCTCGCATCAGGACTCAAGGGGCCCTACTGCATCGCCCTGGCACAAACGTAAACAGAAAAAAACAACGGACTTTTTACTTCACTCGCACATGTAATGATATATAGATAGAGAGACCGACAGGTAGGTAGGTAGGTAGATAGGTAGATAGGTAGATAGATAGATAGATAGACAGATAGATAGATAGATAGATAGATAGATAGACAGACAGACAGATAGACAGATAGATAGATAGATAGATAGATGTTGAGAGAGAGAAAGAGAGAGAGAGAGAAGATGTGACTCATGTTCCATAGAGAAGTTCAGAGTTATGGAGACAGATGGCTAGATGCAGGGGTGTTCTTATAGATGCTGAACTACTGTTCCGCTGTATGTAACTTCAGGCAGTTTTGAGAGCACTTCACACGCTGCCTTCCAGGCACTCTCGTTCGCACTAATGGTGGAAGTCTTATGAAAAAATAAAGCGCGCTACCTCAGCTGAAGCCAGAGAGAGCGCTAAGAGAGCTCGCTCTTTAAGTAGCGCATGCTGGCAGCATTAGGCTACGACTGTCACGTCACCAGCATTGTGGCAGTCACTCTTCTGTCATCTGCCATGTAAGGCAATATATCATTTTATGCTTTGTTAAACGTCTACTCTGCTTTTAACATTTGCAGCAGGGTTAAGAGCTGAGAACAGTGCCTTAACTCTCCAGTGCAAAACACCTGGGTTCGGTATTAGCCTGTCACAGTATAATTGCAATATTAGGTTGTAATGGTAAGACATAGGCAATTTGACAGGGGGCAAAGGTGCATAACTTTGATATAAAATGTACCTTCACATAAAAGAGCACTTTGATATCAAAGAGAAACCTGAAATATGAAAGAGTGATGCTTCTCATGGACTGTACAGGTTTATAAATTGTCATTGCTAAAAGATCCTCCTACATAAACCAATGAATGTAAACAACGCTCTTGTCTAGAGCGACTTACAAAAAGTGCTTTGTTAATAAATGTAAATAAAATGGCTACTGCCTGAAATGATTATAATCACAATGAAATAAATGGTTACCCAATCGCTGACTGCTTCAGAAAGATGACAGATTACCATTATTTAGCTGTGATGTTCCAGGGACGTTCTTAATGTCTGAGTTTCCTCTCTGTATTTCAGTAGAGGGAGGTCAAATACAAGTCCAGGAATAAACCAATGATACTTCATCATATAACTGAGCCGCACATGTATTATGATAACACATTCAATTATCTAACCGATCTGAATCCAAACAAACATCTACTTATGTTTACTGACATTCAAGTGTTTCTCTTTATGGTTCAGTGTAACAGTCCAGGGTAAAGATGAATTTTGCACAAAAGCACTCAGGGCTTCATTTCTGAGAACAGCTACAGCTGTTCTCAGAACTACATGTTGTGGTCAGTTGGGGCTGTTTTGCTTTGTTTACCAAAAGCACCTTGTTTTCCACCTTGTGGAAGTGCAGTCATTTTTTTTTTTTTTACTTTTAGTACTTTTTCCTCCTCAGAAAAGCTACAAATCCCAGCAATAAAGTGATAAATCAGAAAAATGTCTTTTCGGTTTTGACTCAACCCCCCCGAACAGGTATAAAACAGCAAACAGCAAAAGAAGTAGAGAGAGTCTAAAAGCATGTTTCCCTCTGAATGATCAGTCTAGGAGCGTTTGATGTGGCAGTTCAGCCGGGGGCCAGGCAAAGAAAATGAGTCTCTCCCTCCAGTAGGCGAGAGGGGCCGTGGGCTGCGTGCCCTCTCTACCCCCGTGGCCCTCCGGCCCCGGGCCGGATCAGACCAGCCGGTTCCCTCTGCCGTCAGGCCGCCCCGAGTTCTGCGTCTGATTGGGATGTCTTTTTTTTTTCCCAGGTACGATTTGAGAAAAAGCACTTTCATCATTGGTTTCTTGACCTTAAATAACCTTACGGTGTTATGAGGCTTCACTCGCTGCGCACCTTCGCCGGTAACTGAGGACACTATAGTAGTCACTGCTCACAGAATCTGACTGGATGAAAGCTTTGCTGGCACATTTAACAACACTTCCACTAATACTCCTCTCCTCACACAAGGACTGATTCTCTCATCTCTCCGACCATCTCCTCCAGACTCACTGCCTCAGTGCAGGCTCAGGGAAGCTGTTGTTTCCATGCAAACCTTCATCAATGCTCAGAGATAATCAGAAAGGAGCTGCCTTGCCTCAGGGTCAGTGCCGTGCAGGCAGGTCTCTCCTACAGCGTGATGCAAACATGTTAGGTTTCATGTCAAATAGTATTAAAGGTATTGTTAAAGTGAAGACCGAAAACACTCACAAATATACTGAAATTAATCATCTTTATTACATGGAACAGAAAGATAAAAATCAAGTCAATTTGGTTTAACATTTAATATAAGTCTAATTCAACTTGTTGGTTATTTTTTAACTTCGGATGGCAGTGTCATACTCAAAATTGGCAATCTGATAATTTGAAAAGTCATATATCCTGAAGCACCGGTTAAAACCTCCTTATTTGGGTCATAAAAACACAAGACAGTTCATGGAAATGCAGATTCAGCAAAGGACAAAAGCTTTTAAAAACTATTTTCTACCACGCGGAACCTGTTGGTAACAGCTTATCATCTGGCAACCATGAATGACCTAACCTGAGGAATTTAAATACAAATATCATCAATATCAATGTTCTGAAGTTGAGCAATGTATGAATTCTGTGTTTTAAGAAAATAATTCAACACGTATAAATGTATGGCATCTAAATGCATAATTTGTCATCCTAATGAAGACATACATCTTTATGTAGGTTTTATGAGCCAGTCATTACTAATTATGTAATTATGGAAGTCTGCTTATCTGACGTAGTCCTGTAATCACTTCAAGTAATGAAGAATGACAAGTTAGTTAGTGGTTCTTGTAATCAAGTTGCATTCATTTATCGCTTTAGACAGAATGCATGATCAATCTTAATTTGTTAAATAAATATGACATTCTGAAGTGGTTGGATGCCTTTTCTTATGGTATCTCTTGGGCAAACACAAGTGTGGATTTGAAACTAAAAATTTAGCTTGTAGGCAGTGTTCCATCATTGGCTGCCAAGTCGTGTGAATTTGCATAAAATATTTATAAAGAAGACAATCACATGGTTCTGTTCTGAGAATGTACTTAACATTCCCACTTTATGCCATAGGAAAATCGCACAAGAACGGCAGTTGGAATAAAAAAGGAGGGGTATCCAAATAGTGTGTTAAAAAGTGACATTCAAACATTTTCAAAGAGACCGAGCATTGCCTGGAGAGTGACTCAGATTCAGGAAAGCCAAACAGCTAGAATGACACCAGAGCAGACGGCTCGGCGCATTCTGTGGGCAGTGAGAGAGAGAGCGAGAGAGAGAGAGAGAGAGAGAGAGAGAGAGAGAGAGAGAGAGAGAGAGAGAGAGAGAGAGAGAGAGAGAGAGAGAGGCTGCCCTGGAGCAGGAGCAAATCAGCATGAGAGGGAGATCATAAGAGTGTTACCTGCAGCTGCAGTGGCCATCAGTGGAGCGGGTCCTGGAGCTGGGTCAGTAGACAGGACAAGGGTGGGACGCACATGGAGGACACACACACAGCAGAGAATGAGAAGACACCGAACCAGAGGGACAGGGAGGGAACGGGGACAGAGGGACGAAGGAGACAAAAGCCGAAAAAAAGAAAAATGTGATCTCTCTTTTCTTAGGGGCGGAGTCAGGGCTGTGGCAGCGAGGGGAGGGGTCAGACGTAAAAGGGGCAGGAAGCAGGAAGAGGGAGGGAGGGAGGGGGGGGGGCCGTACCTTGGCTCTTTAACGTCAGGTGCGCCAGACCTTGAGGGAAAGAACAGAAAAAAGGAAGAAAAAAGAAAAACAGAGGGTCATAAAAAAGGCAACGGGAGGAAACGAAAGCCTTGTCACAACGTTTGACTGCAGTTTGTGACAGACATCCTGAGGCAAACATGGATGCCGAACCAAAACCGAAAAGAAAGGAAGAAAGGAAGAAGTAAGTAACTGAGGAGGGAGGTAAAACAAACACTTTATCTGGGTAGAGGAGTACGAGGGGTGGGGGGAGGGGTGGGGGTAAGGAAAAAAGCATTTCAGTCAGCGCAAGCACCCATGGACTCTTGCTCACATAAATGCTTTTTTTCCTAATGGAGCACATATTTAGTGTTTGGCAGACAGCATTCCTTAGTTCATATGTTTTATGATATAGCAGAGGCAACCATAAATATCGCATTTGAAAGCCAGAGTCTCGTAAAACAAAACAAAAAAACCAAACAAATAACCCGAAGACATCAAAAAGCAGTAGGGGAACGTCTGAGGCCAGACAGAGATAAATCCCCCTTCCTCAGTCTATGTTACCCTGGGTGCAGGAGGACCCTGGGTAAACCTGCCAAGACCGACTGGAGCCTCTCACCCACAGACAAAAGCTCAGCAGTTGATTCAGTGCTGTAATAATGTCAGCTTCTTGACTCCTACATAACCATCAATTATCCACCATAAACAAAACAAAAACATTAAAAAAACTGCTAAAAAAAAAACAACCAAAGGAAAAGCACAAGCCATTACCCAGCCGTTTGCATTCTGTAATAATCATGCAGTTGTTTCTAGGATTAATAATTGTCTCTGTACAAAAGTGAACATTCGAAGGAGCTGTAACACTCATCCACACGCGGGTAAGAGCCATACTGAGGTCAATAGTAAAGAAGAACCAAATTCCACTGAGCAAAAGAAATTCAGGTTTCATAGTAATCCACTCTGCC
Source organism: Sternarchorhynchus goeldii (assembly GCA_028565775.1). Lineage (NCBI taxonomy): Eukaryota > Metazoa > Chordata > Actinopteri > Gymnotiformes > Apteronotidae > Sternarchorhynchus > Sternarchorhynchus goeldii. Next base: position 17,455,954 of record JAOXYF010000003.1, read on the forward strand.
AAGGACATGCTCTGCAGTTAACAGCCACGGGCCAGCTCATTACTGTAAAATAACAAAGTGAAACAAAATGGAAGAAAAATGGCACAAAATCAGAGAGAAATATGTGAACAGTGACATTAAAAAGAGCAGAAATAATAAACATGGCACTCAAGTGCAAATTGTATGCTTACTGACCTCTGAACCTTTGTTCTAGAATAGTAGGCACTGTGATGCCTGTTTTCTCTAAAGAAAATCACTATGTCCACTGACAATATGCCTGTTCAAATTTGCAATTAGAGCTGACAAACTGTGAGCAGGATCTGCAGCTATATTAGTTGGTTAAAATTTTTTTTTTTTTCTGAAATACACTTTACATCTGTTTGACAAATCAAATAGACCAAGATCTAAACAGCACGGCGAAGTGTCTAAGAGTGGCGCTAAAGACTGCACGCTTTCATTATGTTAACACTCTAAGTACTTAGTACTTTCATTATTTTAATAATCTAAGTACTTAGTACTTTGGGTCATTATAAGTGAAAAACAAAGGTCAGTGATGTGCAAGAAGCAGTTGGAACACAGTCCTTCCTGAATGTTCCCATGGCAGCATAACGAGAAGACGGACACTGAGAATGTGGTCCAGCACGTCCTGTACACGCCACAGCACATGATTACCCGCAACCTTCATATGAAAAGCCCACATTTGGTCTCATTAAACACATCTCATTCTTCCCCCATGGTGAGCCACAATGCAATTGAAGACAGCATTAAATTGAAAAGAGAATTGTGTCCAGATCCCAGTAGCGTTTCCTCTAAGCTACGAGGCAGACACAAAAATAAAGATTTACAACAGAACGTCTGGCATGGATGCAGGCCCTTATTAACCACGCGTTCGATTCTAAGGAAGGGCGTGAGTGCAAGGCAGAACTGCTGCTTCATTGTTCCTTCTTGCTTGTGGTCGAGGGACTCCTCAAAAAATGACCACAAACCCCTTTAGCAGCAAAGCCACTTTCATTCCATTGCAAATAAAGCTTGCTGTTGGAAGCCAGCTGCCGAGCTAGGGTTCCAACAGCTACAGATAACAGTGGAAGCCTGTAGTGTACGCAGTTCCATTAAAATAACAAATAAACACATGCTGGAAGGCAGAGAGCTGAAGGTTTGTTTTTAAGATTAGGTCACACTGTGGGAAGAAAAGAACAAATAAACTAGATATAGTTGTATTCACAAATAATTAGTAAAGCTCTACTCGAAAGAAATGCATCACTGATGTATTCTGTTCTGTGGTAACACATTATAATATCCACCACAATGACAACAGAACATATCATATTTGGTAAGCAAATAACCCACACAGCCATTTCAAGTGGCTCATGTGCGTTTACTAACTGACCATCTAGCAGCTCATGTGGGGATTTCAGCAAGGCTGCACTGATGATGATTTGATGTACCAACCCCCAACCCCCATCTGGGGAAAATGTTGGTTCTTTACTTTAAATGGACATTTTAGTACATGATTCATAGGATTCTCACACTTTCAAAGCTTCCAGATGTCCCGTACTTATATATGAGGTATTGTACAGGGTGTTTATTTGACAGTTTGCTTTCTACCAATGAACTGGTCCACTTCCCACCCTGATTTCCTTTTACACTCCAGCACCTAGCGACCCTCCGAAGGTTGAGCTGCGTATCCCAGCACTGCCTTCCAGCCTGGTTCAGCTAACAGCTTATGCAGCTCCTCGAATTCCAAACAATGAAGATTAAATGACTTACATCCTGCACGGTAATGGAGGAAAGCAACCAAGCAGGAGCAGCAGGGCAGCAGGCATCTGAACACACAATCACTGCAGAATTAAAAAGCAGCCCTCCTCGTTAACAAATATTTAAACACCGGCCCGGCGCAGCGGAAAAGGTTGTGGGACTGCTCTACTGTGAAATGGAGGCATTTACTCTGCTATGTTTACAACCATATTTCTTGCTCAACAGCCTTAACTAAAAGAAACAAACACAGCCAGAAATAATCTTTACATATTAATTGAATACACTCTCATACTTCAGCTCCGTTTTAATGCCGTGCTGTGTTCCATTAAAGAACTCAATGTTCTGCCCTTTCATTTATAACCACTGACCAACCATTTTCATTTTAGATATTGATTTATCGAGCAGCTAAATTTATTCAACAAAATTAAGCCTAAGATGAAGCAGACACCGACGACCCGTCCACTAAACTATCCCTGAGCTGCGCCAGGAAACCAGCCTGACTGGCCTAGAAGCTGTGAAGAAGAGCAGGGAACAGGATTAATAGCCTTGAGGTGTGAGGATTTCTAAGGAGGTATATGCACCACGCAAACGTTTGTTTTGGTTTTTTTAACGTGAATGCAAATGCGAGGTGGCGCTCGGGCGGGTGCACCCTGACGTCGAGGGCCCTGCTGTGGACGTCCGCATTAAAATGCTGTGGCCCAGCGGCGTTGGCATAGCAACAGGCTCCTGTGTCTCCAGTAGTATGACGTTGCCCAAAGCAGCCCCCCCCCCCACACACACTCTCCCCGCCTCTTCTGTCTCTCCCACTCTCCAGTTTTCTCATTTCCATTGTTCCAGATATGATGGCCATTCACCTCACCACCATGCACAGCAAATAAAATCAGCACCACCGTTTAATAGGATGGAAAACATATATGTTATTTTACAGCTTTCATCTGTTCGAATAAAGTGAAGCAATAAAAATACTTGCCTTATAAAATGTGTCTGGGTATGGCAGGATCATGGTTACCCACACCATTCTTATAGCATTCATTGAATTTTACGCAAGAATGACGCAAAACTGAACAAACAGAAAACCTGTAATAACAAAGCTTATCAAGGAAATACGTTTTTATTACTAGGAACGTTTACTCAATGAGATGAAAATAGGTACAAGAGCATATTGACTTAATAAATCTGTTTAATTCAGATGAGACTTTTACTAAACTGCCACTACAACGGAAACCATCACTCCAAAGCTGAGGCTCAGTCTGAAGAATGAGTGTCAGTGGACAAACAAAGCAAATTCTTCATCATTGTGTCCCATAACACTCAATTAACTGGTACAGACAAGAAACAAGGACAGAAAGTCCTAGATTTTTATAAAAACATTTTAATAAATGCTTATGTCTGAACAAGAATGGCTCCAAACAAATATATGACCCATTAATATACATTTAAAAACATTTTAAATCCATAGGTACTCAATCCATGGCCTGTCAGACCATCACCACATCCAGCACTAACCGAAGTCTTGCGCATTAAGAACCTTTCCTAGCACGCCGTCAACGGTTATCACCCGAGCTGCTCTCTTACAGCGCCTGTCCATCTGCAGCGTATCATAACTGTGACCTGCTCTGATTAGCTGTATATGCAGAGGAAGGATTCTTTCAAAGCTCTTCTCTGCAACTCTTAAAGCAGAGTCTCCAGCAGGGGGATTATACCAAGGTCACAGAGTCTCTGAGCCGATTGGCCGCCGGCGTGGCAGCTGCAGCCCGGCTTTGCATGACGGCGCTGGGGCTCGGAGCGCTGAGCCCGGCACGTGGTGCCCTGGCGGGGCGGGCGGCGGGGCTCTCTGCCCTGTTTCGCCCCGCCCCGCTGCAGGAGTGAGGCTGGGTGAACCTCACCGCTCTCCAACGCCGAAGGCTCCCGCCTGGGCACTCCACCCGCCTGGCGCGGCCAGCGGCTCGCGGGCCACTCCGCTGCCAGGTGGAGCGGCGACTCGAGGAGAGCTTCTCCTCCTTGGAGGAATCTGGAGGCATGATAAGGGTGTCAGAAGCCTGCAGCTCCGAGCCGAGAACACCAGCCCGCGAATGGACCCTGCTAACGGGGCACACTGTCGTTACTGAGACCCGTACGCACTCTGTCTGTGTACTCACTAGCATTTGACATGACGGAGCACGCCATCATCTGGGCACATTAGGCGCGAGCGTCTGGCTCTTCTCCGTCATGATGCTGCTTTTCTTTCACTGAATTGTAGCTCGCTGAGCGTCACAGAAGCTCATTGCTGTTCCAGAGCCAGGACACAGGGCTCAGGCATCTTCTGATGTGCTTCACACCTCCAAATCAATTTCGCCTGTCTGTCTCATGCTGCGATTCGTCCATGCCTTCATCCAGACTGAGGCTACACAGCTCCCCCCCTCCCCCCCTTAAAAGGCCAATCACCAGCACCTTCTATCACTCAACAGAGCAAGATTTTGACTTTATATTACTGTGTGTGTGTGTGTGTGTGTGTGTGTGTCTGGGGGGGGGGCGGGGATTATCTAAGCCTTACTCAGATGTCACATCACATTGTGATGAAGGCGGGGGGGGGGGATTGGCACATTGCTTTCGATGAGCGTCATCTTTGTTTTCATGCATTCTCCAGTAGATGGGTCATGCTGCCACCACTCCAAATCCTGGGTCCAATAAGGGCTCAAAGACTTTTCTCTTCACCGTACGCCTTTCGCAGGGCGCAACCCGTTTGATGTCACCGCTGACCAATCCCCCCCCGGGATGGGAGGAAGGGAGGGGGGTGTGATGATTAAAGAGAAAGGCTGAAAGCAGATGCTGGCAGCTGAGGCATCAGACAGCCTGTGGTGCACGAGTGTGTCCACTGTGATATAACCCACCTCCCCACTTGGGTACAGTAAACCCAGTAAGTGGTCACGATCACAGGCCTGCACTAGTTGCTCTGAGAGAAAGACAAAGGCCCCAGAGAGTGGGGGTGGGGTTGGGTGGGGGATTGGGTGGGGGAGAGATGGCACTACTTCAGGTTTTACTATTTGGGTTTTCGACTCCAATGCTGCAACAATGCAGACTTCCTGTGAGTTGCAGCATTAGGTAGCCTGAAGTTTATTCAATCTAATTAACAATAAAGAGCTAAACTCTCTCTTCTAGGTTCCTAGCAGGCAGCATTACAGCTAGGCAGCAGTGGCAGTACTGTATGAACTGGCACTGGTCTTTTTTAGCAATGATAACTAACTTCTTTAGGTCCTGCTGAAGTCACCTAACTTCCCTGAGAACTTTTTGGACTGTGACCAGAGAATGTTTGTGCAGCAAAGCTGCGTTGTACCTTTTTAAATGTATGTGACCTGAAATTTCCTTTCGTTTCTTTTTTTAAACACTGAGAACACTGTGTCAGGAATTCAATTATCCATTTTTTATAACTCTTATATAAGGGTAAGGTTTAAAAATGGAAAATTCATTTACTGAATTTGCATGTTGAATAAAGCTTTCATTGCCTTGTCTGGTAAATTAGTCTTGTACATTATTTCTAATTTGATACACGAGCAATACTGAATCGATTTAAGTATATTATTAATCAATACACATTTAAAGGATATTGCAATGTAGTACATCGAGGATTCACAAGTGAGAATTCAGCACTGAGGGATTCTTAGTTTAATTAGGAATTGCAATTACTAAGCCTGCTCATCATCATAATAATACTAGCAATTACAGGAGACAAAGCAGACATTACTAAGGAAGGTGTTCTGTGGTTTCTGTAGAGCTAAAATTTAGAGTGACGCTTGAAGTAAAAATGTTTTTTTAGGGGTGGGGTGAGGTGGCGTGGGGGAGTTTAAAAGCTGCCATTCTTTATGTTTCATTATCAAGCTCTTTGCCAGCAAAAAAAAAAAAAAGTATATATTGTATCATATATAATTGTCTGTTTTCTTTTAATAGATCATTCTGAACAGATAAAAGAGACTTGCTCTTACAGACCATTATGCCTGTCCAACTGGTCTAGCCATTAACATCAGAAAAGTCAGACAATAATTATCATCAGGTCAGACAGTTGCACAGATATTCACCAGTATTTTCAACATCACAGAGAGCACACCCTTCTAACCATGACGGAAAAGAGCCAACTCTGAACACAGAGACATTTCGAGCAGAGAAGCCCAGCACATCTCCTTGGACTCTGCTCCTGCATTAGGATGCTGTGTGAGCTACAGGCTGCTGAGCCAAGCCTGCTGGGACTCCTCTCAAACAGCGCTCCCATCCTATCTACAAGACCCAACCCATCTCCACCACGAGCTGCCTGAGCCAGAGCGGCTTCGCGTGGCCACGACCAGCCCCCCTAATCCCGCTCTCAGATCCACTTCCACCCTCAAAGCCCCCGGCACTGGGTCCAGAGGTGCGCTGCCCAGCCAGCCGCAGGCCCACCTCCTCCGGAGCGGGAGCCTAAGCCCCATTTCAGTGAGGAGTCACACCAGCAGGCTGGTTCTCCCACACACGTTTAGGGACCAGCCAAAGGCACCCGTTCGCACGCCTCCATTAGCTGCCCAGATGGGCTTCGTCTCATCCACGTTTGCCATTTTCAGTTCAGCCCAACTCAAGCCAAAACAACTGCAGTCCAAACTGACAAGGCCTTCACAATGAGCGGAGGATGTGGATATAGAAGCAGGGTGGCAGGCCCAACTGCTCAGATCTCAAGAGAAGGGAAACAATGGTCTTACCTTCCAACACTTGCTGGAGAGCTGTGGTGATACCGAGGGGGGAAAAAAGAGAAAAAAATTAATTAATCACTAAAACACATATTGATTTTTGTGATTCACTGTCTTGAGCAAAAACAAAAATGATTTAACATACATGAGCTGTTAATAATTATACCCATGTGCAAAATATCAAAGCCTTAAATATTAAACATATTTAAATCAACCCAGAAAATAGCTGGTTATACAGTCCTTGTGAAATTTATGAAATTCATACTGTATAATTTCCACACAAAAAAAACAAACAAACAAAAAAATGGATTAACAGCTTACAATTAATCCTATAAACAAACGACTGATTACTTCAGATGAACTAATCACACATTTCCAGATGTTCATATGATTTTCAGATGTGAGTCTGGTATTTTTAAAACCTTTCTAGCAGCTGAGAGCTCCTCTATCTTTTAGACAAATAATGATCTAATTGAAAAGAACCATAAATTGCATCTTATGTCTTTTACATTTAAAAGAACAAGGGTTAGCAAGATGGTATCATGCATAAGTAAAATTAACTTCAAAATGTGAATTAGAAAACTCAAAGTAGGAAGAGCAGTCCAGGCACCTGCTGTGTCTCTGTGTGAACTGACAAACCGCAGTCCTCCTCCGACAACTCACCAACACTTACTGTTTTCGCAAAAAAACGCTCCTAATTGCCTGTGTGTGGAATCCTCCTTCAGCTCTTAGGCAGGATACAACACTGCACTAAAAAAATCATGAACCACTCACTTACCATTCGTGTCATAAATCAAACCATATACTGAACTGGTATTTTCATTATACTGAGTTTAGAGGCTCATTTATAGTTGACGATTAGGATTAGAAGCGCATGGGAATGAATGGTGTTCTTCGAAGGTTACAGACACACGCTTAGAGATGCTATGATTAAAGCTATAAATATTACAGACTCAGACAAAGGTGCACTGCAGCACACGAGGCCACGTCAGACTGTTTAACCATATCAATACAGCTGGGAATGCGCCATCTAAACATTTTTTTTCTAGCTGCCATAAAACCAACCGTGACTGCTGGCAGTAAAAGCCTGTTCGGATATCCTCACGAGCAAACGGCAGTTAGGTGCGTCTCTGCGCTCAGCACACAGCACACTCAATCAGCACATTTCACCTGCATGTTAAAAATGTGATCGTAATCGCATTAAGGCAATACTCCAATTATAAACACCTGGTACATAAACACCTTAATCGGGTTATCTTAGTCAAATTACGGCCGAGACGTGCGTAAGCTTAACCCAATTTACAGACCTCGATTCCTCACTAGTCTTTCGATTCACAGTGGCGTGTGTATGCCTTAATCGCATTTCCTTTAGTGTTATGAATACTGTGGGCATTGAACTGTGCCACAAAGACTGACCAAGGAATGACCGTTTCACCCAACAAACATCTTGTTAGGGGGTGCACAGGTTGCATGGTGTGTACATGCAGTGCGTGTAAAGGTTCTTCTATCGCTACCCGTCAAGCCTTTTAGACGCATCAAGGTGTGCAAAGCACAAAGTAGGTGGTTCTGCCCTTCGTGTGCCTGGTCTTCATTCAGTTTCCTTTCTATAATCTGATCATGAGATCACTGCTGGCTTGGAATACTGAAGCATTCGCATTAATAGTAAAAACCCTAATTGAACTAGGTCAAATCGAAAGGTCGTTCATCATGGTTGGATTACTGTGTGCATGTAAACGTGGTGAACGTAGTCTTAGACAGCGTTCAACAAGAACAGCTGTACATGTATTAAGCCGCAGAAACAGAAAGACAGAACTCCTGGTGGTGAGACAAACCCAAACAGACGTCGAGTCTGGAGACGCTTGAAAAGAAGCGTTATGGTGAGGTGTGTGTGTGTGGGTGTGTGTGTTGGGGGTTGGGGTCACTGTATCATGTGCTATGAGTCAGGTCATTGGTGCTTGTTTGTGGTTACAGTGCTGTTGTAATAATGAGAGGAAAGTGGCTGAGAGGAGAACTGCGATCAGCTCTTAGGCCTGGAGGGCAGTCAGGACACCATTAAACCACTAATGAGGACACATGGACACTCTCACACACTCCTTACCTACTCACGGCACCAGCCGAGGTAGAGCCTACTCTGCTGCCCCATGGCCAATTAAAGATCAATCTATACAAATGTTATGTCACCATCTCTCATTGGCATAGTGGTAAAATCCTCATCAGGAAGTCGGAGAGGCATTAGTGCCAGAATGAGCATAATTTATGAGCTGAATGTGCTGATCTATGATGAGACTGCCCTATCTATGCTAATCAAGCGAGCAGTTATGAAACCTCGATGCCAAAGCTAATTCAGTCTGTCCCCCTCATGATCTAAGTCTCTGACCAAAAAAAAAAAAAAAAAGCTCAAAAGGCCGTAGATGATACAGCGCATGGCAGCCATCGACTGGCGATATCAGTGCTAATGGCATCATGCACTGAAAGACGAGAAAAGCATGATAAAACACGAGTACAAAAGACGACCCAAAACCCACAGCTCAAATGCTGCCCGACTGCCTGAAGCGAGACGGTAAATCTCTTAATCGTACCGTGTTTGCGCGCGCTGCCTGCTTGGCACACCATGGCAGGCCTTGCTAAACTGTCAGATGCCCATAAATCATGAGAGCCACTTTAACCTTTACAAGCGCTCTTCCTGGCTCGCTCAAATTGGCCACGGCAACGCGGTCCTGGAGAATTGTAACGAATTAAGCGGGAGCACGAGAGTTGACACGGTGACAGCATCTGGAGCTTCTCAAACATGCCACGGCTAAATGAGCATGCTAGGCTAACGTGGCAATGGGTTATTAGCCTGATCCCGGCCTGCCATTTAGATAACCCAGCGCGCCACATCTTGTCCGGATGCTGCAGTGATGTACCTGTTTATTTGAATCAAGCGTCCATACAAAAACAAAAAATTAAAAGCTATTCTCAGTGGAGGTAATGGCGCTTGGGCACAACTTTGACCTGCTTCTTGAAGATATATATATATATATATTGCATTGATTGGTAGCTTGGAGTCACAAATGGTGAGTCCTGCTGTTCCTTATGTTCACATGAATCAATTCTAATAACTTTCAGTGGTTGAAAAGCTTGACTGAAAAACTAGTGCCCCAGTACTCCTCTTCCTGTTGCCAGGCTGCCCCTAGTCTGTTTTGGTCTTCAACCAGATGGATTTCTAACATGCAAAGCCACAGGAAGAAAAGAGGCGCATGAATGCACTGGAATGGGATTCGGGATATCTTAGCAGGATCTGAAAGCAAATCTGACAAGCTCCAACAAGTTCCTTTTATTAAACAAAGAACGAAAAAGCACATAATATATGTGACACAAAGATCCCTTCCTCTCACAGAAAGGGAAGACCTTGCATTCATTTTGACCTTGGAAGAGCGGGAGCAATAACAGCCTCTCTGTTGACAGATCTAGTGAGCTTTACTGTTATAACACAGTGTTCTTGGCAAACTGAAAATGAAAGGGGATGCAATCATAGGGGACATGTGGACAGAAAATGAAGTTCACATATAAATTTTAAGCATTTCTGTGCTATTTTATGCACACAGAAATACTCTGGCAAATATAACCCTTCATCTGCAAATATTCAGTGAAGAGAGACTGTTAAGCCCCTACCATAAGGGAGACACCGAATTATAATAAAACTGTTACAAATAACATAATAATCTTAACTGTTTTATTAAAACTTCATAAAATGATCCAACTACATATCCCTAGATTAAAACCAATCATTAAAGCCTGTAACGCAACAGAACTACACCATTTGTTTGTCCATGCGAGACCCACACTATCGTTTAGCAGAGAGCTAAACCTTGAGCCTGAGCCCCAGCTGTGCCATTTTTTGTGTCCACTAGCAGGGCACTTGTGGGTGCAGACATATTTTCACTGGACCAGGAAGGGCACAAGGGGCCCTCACCATTATCAGGGATGTACCAAGCACACAAACATCTGTACAGTCATGTGCACTGAGCAACTGCAGAATGTCTCTGCTAGTCTGCTATTACATAGGGAAAAAAAAGCTTATTTATGCTTTATTTACTCAGAGGGAAAATCAACACGCACAATAAGGAATATAACAGTCTAAAAAAATACTGTAATCATAAATTAAGCCGTACTACTTATGGATTGGGAAACTTACATGTAAGACAAACGCATTTAGTAAGGGGCAGGAAGAGCATATAAAACAGATGAAAATAAATTTTGAACATTTCTAATTACTTTCTAAATTGTCGTCTTGCCATGTACACCATTATTCAGGGGCCTCTGTTCCCTGCCAAGAGCAACAAACTGGCGGCGATTAGATGCTTACTACACACACTGTTACTACACGCACTGTTACTACACGCACTGTTACTACACGCACTGTTACTGTCAGGGACACACAAGTCCAGAGACTACAGAATGGCAGCTAACCTCACAGCCCTAGTGTTCTGGCTCAGAGCAACACAACCAGCAGCAGCAGCAGCAGACATCAGTCTAAAATGGAGCAAAGCACTCCCTCATGTGCACACACACACACACACACACACACACACACACACACACATATATCTGCGTCCTTGGCAAGCTCCTCCGTGTGGAGGGCAACCCAGACTAATTTGTGTTGATAAAAGAGACAGACTTCCAGCCTGCATTATTTACTCCTAAGCAACGGATGGCCTTGTTCTGAGCTCCTTCTCCTTCCCGTCTTGCTTAAAGAAAAGGTTCGGCTGAATGGCACCTCTCTGCCTGAGCGAAGACACTCGAGCTCGGGCGCACCACAGCCCACCACAGCCCACCACAGCTCGTGCTACATGAAAACGCTCCTACGGCTCATGCTGCATCGGCTCAACACAGATGGATAAATATTTCATCTCCCCTTTCCCTTAGATACAGACGCACTGACAGGGAAGAGTGATAAAAACAGGGACTATCGATGTTTTAGTGTTAACTGGGAGAATGGAAAAATATAAAATATGAGTGTGTGTGTGTGTGTGATATATATATATATATATATATATATATATATATGGAAAAATATAAAATATGAATATATATATATATATATGTGTGTGTGTGTGTGTGTGTGTGTGTGTGTGTGTGTGTGTGTGTGTGTGTGCCCGCAAGTATGCAAGTGCAGGT
>JAOXYF010000003.1:17473756-17526668 GCA_028565775.1 Sternarchorhynchus goeldii
CTCTCTCTCTCTCTCTCTCTCTCTCTCTCTCTCCCTCTCTCTCTCTCTCCCTCTCTCTCTCTCTCTCTCTCTCTCTCCCTCTCTGTCTCTCTCTCGCTTTCTTTGTGCAGGCTTTGTCATTAAGGTCATTATCTGCCCTTGAGCTTGATGCATCACTTCACCATGGAGGATAATGATTAGCAGAGCCAGGGAGCCCAGGCCTAACAAACCCCTCTGCGTGTTTCCATGTAGTCATGGTGGAGGACCATTCCTCACCACACTATTATCAGCCTGGCTGTACCTTCATTTGATCGTCCCCCGAGTCAATATTATTGCAGATTGGAGATGGAAAAATAACAATAATATAGGACTCTATATTTAAATAGAACATTGGTCATCACAGCAAAGAGGTGAGAGCTAGGCAGGGCTTGATATATACGCAAATACGAACTTCAAGTGCCACTCCTGTCGTGCTCATATTTAAAGCTCTAAAAGAAAATTATTTATTTAGTGAATTTAATTAGTGCACATATTTATAATTAACAATTGTGGTTCTCCATGAAATTCTGTCTTCTCCCCGTTCCTTTTAATTACCCAGATCAAATCTGCATGGTTAAAACACAGAGGCTTCCTCAATCACCCACTCACTTGAAATGACTGTTCCAGAGAAATCTGTCCTCACAAATGGAAGCCAGAACAGCTTCAATGTGTGAATAGCGGAGGGTTTGTTTTAGTGGCACTGTGTAGTCTTGATATTAAAATCTCACAGCCCATATAATAAGTGATAATTGAAATGAGGAAGTGCATGTGAGTGGCTGCATTGGAAAGCTGTATCTGGCAGAGATGGCCACTGGCCATCCAGAACCACCACCACAGCCAGCAGAAAACAGCACCATGGACAGGGCACTGCCTCCACCCCCTACTGATAGCTCCCAACCACCCAGCCTTGAAGGTGAGCTCAGCGGGGCAGCATGGGGTGCTGCTAAAACGTGGTTTAACTGCATGAAGCTCAGTGAGAGGGAGCTCCTGAATGGCTGGCCTATAACTCCAGCTCTGTGCGATAGCGGTAGAGTTTTATAAAAAAATGAGAGAATACAATAGAGTGCAAATGCTTTTGACTTGATGTTGGCAGTCCGACCTTTCTGCTGCCCTTCTCTATAGAACATCTGACCCCTTTCACTTGGAGCTCTCACTGGAGATGGACTATTGACTGTGAGCATAACCAGGTAATATAACCACGCCATTTAAGTACAACATTTTCATGCCAATCGACGTTCATCCAACATCATCCAGGTTTTTTCTTGTTGATTTTGAATGTGCCACGAATTCAAATCCCTTTAATCCCTACACTAATTATAGTGCAACCATTGCCGTGGAATTAAAGATGAAACAGATATCTCGACTCACTGCAGGCGTAAATAATATCTAACAAATACTCCAAACTGCAACGGTGGACTCTGCCTAGTAGAAAGCACTTAAAGAATAAATATCATTTTAAAAAGCAGAATAAAAGATGCTGTTTGCCTCATCACATAATCACTGTGCTCAGCTAAATGGTATATGGGTGCTGAGAGAGAAGGAGGCTCACCGCAGGGGCACCACAGCACAACGTCAGGAGCGTCATGAACGTTTTTCACAAAAGACGCTCCGCCAGAAGTGGCTGCATGAAAGAGCCTCTGAATAGAAAAAGAAAGCTGATAAATCCTAAAATGAGGGAGGTTTTTAATGCGTGTTGGAGTGAAGCAGGAGTTCTGTTATATTAGAGCATGCGTTTTGAGAACGAGAAAAAGCAAAACAGAAAGGTTTAATTCAACCCACAGGAGGCAGGAATAGCATTATTGCTATAGTACATAAAACACAAATGTTATTAGTAATGCACAGCTTGTAGTCAGTGTGATGTTAAAATGATATCAGGACAGGTGTTCTGAAGGAGAGCTACGGTGAAAAATGCTCCCAGTGCACAAAACTTTAGAGCGCAAGGAAACATGCAGCAAATGGGGATAAATGTATCATAAAGAAAGACGGTGTAGAAATTGAGGTGGAGCTCTTGTTCTGACTGACGCATTTTTGGACTCCGTAAACATCTATACGGTCTGTGTCCAACGGCAACGAGTCAAGCGCGTAACAGGGTGAAACGCACCACTGCAGGTGCTGCATTGTCGTTGGCCTTTACCTGTCTGCAGGTGGAGGGGCAAAGCTGCAGTTTATGGAAAGAAGAAGCACAGCACATTTAACATACTGCTGTTTCAAAATCCCCTCTGGTAGAAAGTCATCAAGCTCTGACTGTGTGTTTGTGTGTGTGTGTGTGTTTGTGCACATGCGTGTGTGTGCACATGTGTGTGTGTGTGTGTGTGTTAAGTTCTTCAGCATTACTGCAGAGTTGGCAAAAAAGCAAACAAACAAACAAAAAAAACCCACTGGAAATATCTGCTATATAATTCTGTTATTTGTCATTTTGCAGAGAGGAGGGAACAGTTTAATCTTCATTGTGCCTCTTTTCATTCTTCCCCGGCAGGGAGGCTCAGTCGCAAGCATGGGAGCCCTGCGCAGGAGGTGGAGGAGGAGGCAGGACCATGGAGGAGAGCGCAGATGGAGGAGCCTCCGGAGACCCGGGCCTGATGTAGCGCTGTGTAAGTGTAGAGGAGCAAGAAGGGTCAAGGCACAGCAGATACTCTATGCGTACCTCCTCAAATCCTGACGGACTTTCTCATTCGTTCCCTGTTACTTGCAGAAGCCAGAGAGAAGCTGATTCAAGGCAGCAGCCCAGCAAAACATAAATAAAGCCACCCTCATAGCTCCTGGCTTGCAGAATAAGAAAGTACTGTGCATCAAAATGCTGTTTTTTCATACAACAGTAATAGAAGGATGTGCTGCATAAAGAAACAGGAAAATATCTCAAATAGTGTACCAAGCAGTATAGTGCTCAAATAGTGCTCAAATAGTGTACCAAGCAGTATAGTGCTCAAATAGTGTACCAAGCAGTATAGTGCTTCATGGTTCACTCAGAACAAGCTTGCTCACAGCTTCAGCAAAACCAGCACTTCCTTAAACGGACGAGAACAAGCCGTTCCATTGTAATCAGATCAATATGTGTTCTCAACGCCTCACAATGGATGGCAGACGTGAAAGCATCAGGCCTTGAGCAAATTGAACGTAAAGGAAATCAATCCAGGAAAGATCAACAGCTCTGAAGAGTGAGTGAGGGTCTTTAAATAAAACTCCTCTACCCAACACATTGCCACCAACTGGGCCCTCTGAGTCTGTCTGGAACACGCCTTGCCAAAACCGTTCAACAAATTCCCTGCTAACTGCTTGTGACGCACAGTACCAGTCAAAGGTTTGGACACACATACTGTTTGTTCATTTTTACTATATGTCTTTAAAAAAACATATCAAACCAATGAAATGCCATATGTGAGGATAGTCTGTATTTATCTTAGATTTTAAATTTTAGGTTGCCATCCTTTACTTTGATGACAGATCTGCACACTCTTGGTGTGCTCCAGCTTCATGGAGACACGTATGTCTGGAACATCTCATTGATGTAGGGGAAGGGAATAAGGTTTTGAAAGAAAGCTATTTGCTGAGGGTGTGTGTGTGTTTTGGAAATCAATGATTATACAATTTCCCTAATTTGTCTCAGAATCAAATTTAAGCATAATCCATTAGATGAAAATGTTTTCGTTATTATTAAAAACGTATAATCGGTAAGGTCTGTCCAAACTTGACCAGTACTGTTTATGACAGGAGTGGTCATGTTAACACACCTCCTCCCTTTAAATGACTCCTTATTCCCTCCCTATTAGCTTCCTTCAGTGGTGAGGTAAAGGAGTACAGCAGAGCTCTCACCACCTCCTGCTGCATTCCAGCAACGCTTCATAATCCCAACAGGAAGGGACACTAGTCTAGTGCTGTGACTTCAGGTCTTTGAAAAATTATGACAACAGCACATTTGTTCCATTTTCCCCCTCCTCAGAGCAATAACAACAGGCTTGAAAATTGCTGAGGTCCTCACAAGCAACCAGCAATCAAGAAGAATCCGATCCAGCCGAGCTGAGCGGCTCCAGTCTCGCTGCTAGAGCACGTGAACTTATCAATCACCCCACTAATGAAATCATGGAAAACTCTCCTTTCCCCTCAGGCCAGCAGGCTGTGGGGCTCGCCCTCCTCCCCCCTGGGCCAGGCCCAGCTCCCTGTGGGATGAGCTCGGCGGGTGAAGGAGCAGGGCAGGAGTGGGCCGAGCTCAGGACACTAATCACGCTGGGCGCTCCAGACGTGCAAACAAGCTGACGCAGGCCAAAGTCGGACGCTGCAGCTGACACAAATACAGAACCCAGAAGAGAGTCCATGAGAATAGCACCTTCCCAACACACACACACACACACACACACACACACACACAAGGAACTTCATAGAAGACCAAACCAAATAAGCACATACAATGGAAAAAGAAAGCAGAAGTGTGTATGCAAATGAACAGACGTACACAGGTAAACACACAAAGCAAGTAATACACAAGTAATAATAATAATAACTAAACACACAAAGCAAGTAATACACAAGTCGAAATTAGGGAAACTGCCACGAAAGCAAGAACCAGATGCAAGATCTGAGAAAACCAGGGCAAAACATGTCCAGACTGGGGAATGACATGTGATTTAAAAGGAGAAAAGAGAGGCTGTGGTGTGATCCTGCGCAGTGTACAGAGGCTGGGATGTACTGTGTGAACACACGCACACACACACACACACACACACACACACACACACATCAGCAGCGTGAATAGATAGTACAGAAGGTCAGTGGCGGCGACAGTGACTAATGGTCTCGGATGGTGACAAGCCAGAGCTTTCGGGAGGAATGCCATATGCGATTAATCAAAACGCTGCATATGTAAGGAAACGCTCGGTGACGCTCCACACGCCGTCACGCTCGGCTCCATTATCTCAGAGACTTGGGGTTAATGCCGCAGACAGCAGCAAGCATTCTGTGGTAGAAACGACAAAAAGAAAAAAGAAAACTCTCCATCATGCAAACAAAAACATCTGATGAGTCAGAGAAGAGTCATTTAAGAAGGCTCTCCACCCTATGGGAGCGTAACTCAGTGTAGCATTGTTCCTCCACCCTATGGGAGATGTAGGAGAGTGTAACTCAGTGTAGCATTGTTCCTCCACCCTATGGGAGATGTAGGAGAGTGTAACTCAGTGTAACATTGTTCCTCCATCCTATGGGAGATGTAGGAGAGCGTAACTCAGTGTAGCATCGTTCCTCCACCCTATGCGAGATGTAGGAGAGCATAACTCAATGTAGCATCGTTCCTCCACCCTATGCGAGATGTAGGAGAGCGTAACTCAATGTAGCATTGTTCCTCTGAGTAGCATGAAGCATCGGTCAAAAAGAGAAACAAGCAAACCTGCTTCACACCAATTTAAGATTATGTACCAACTCCAGATGGATTATACAAACGGATAAAAATAAAGAATTAAAGGCTAAGGCTTTATTAGGTATCCAATTGTTCCACTAATAGAAAATAGAAGAGTCTGGGAATCTGCATGAACAGAAACCTAATCTCGTTAATAAGCAACTCGACTTCAGAAACACCTCAGCGAATGGAGGCGAGGAAGAGGAGGAAAAAGGCAGCGGAAGGTGGCCCTTTCAGAGGGTGCAGGAGCATGAAATTAATAGGACATTAGCCAGAATAAAGGAGAACTTTCAAATGGACGCTCGAGCTGCGCCAACCAACAGAAGGCCGGGGCTGACACAGAGGGGTGGAGGGTAGAGGAGGGGGGGTGGGGCTGGAGGGGTGGAGGATGGGGTGAGGTGTGGGGTAGGGTGGGAACAGAGGGAGGGTTATCCATCAGTCAAAGCTTTAATTTAGTCCAGCAAACAATACAGAACCTCACAGCCACCTTGTGTGAAAGGGACAGACAATCTACTAATTCAGTTTATCAAAGTCAGCCAGAATCTCAGAGCTGCTTAAGGAGAACCATTAACAGCAGCTGCCTGTGTGCCTGTCCGCCTCTTAGTGCTTCGTTATCGCTGCCGCTGAATTGCAGGCACACGGAACGTACAGGGAATGTGGAAAGAACAACACTCCAAAGGTGCACTGCAGATATGGGAGTGAAATGCGGACACCTCGTCTCTGGTTTCTCCTCATTCCATCACTGCTAGCTTGCTACTTTGTGTTTATCGTGAATGATTCAGAGGGTGTCCATGACTTTCTACTTAGTATATTTTCTGATGTGCATGACAAAGTGGTTTAGGCAGACAGGCGCGTGTTGTGAACTCCTGGAGAAGGCACATCACGTCTAGTGACGATGCTCTAATTGACGTACAAGATATCTTTAGATACGACTGCCAGTCACACTGCGACGAACGTCTTCCGCGACTCTCCCTGGCTGTGGTGAGCCTCAGCTCCACAGCCTCCCACCAGGCTGGTGCACGGTCTGGCCTGCAGGCGTTGCTTTTTTTTGGGTAAACCTTCACGAACTGATGCGTTAAAACATCCGCACGCTTCACGTTACAACACCGGTGACGCGTTTATTCAGGGCCACTTCGCTTGCATGGTTAGGACATTAATTAGCATACACCCTCAGCCGACCCAACGACAAGAAAAACAGCTCGCAACAGCTAAACGACCCAACACTCTTCTTGCTTCTGCATCGGCAGGAAAAAAGATTAGCACATGGCTGGGAGCCAGCAAGCACTGCCTGGATGTGGAGAAAGACTGACCCAACACTCATAAATTATTCCACTCTTGGCCCAGGCCACCTGTGCAGGGGCACGGAGAGGACACTGAGCTGCCCTCCACTGCAACCTCATGATGTGGCGTAGATACACACACACACACACACACACAAATACACACACACACACACACAGGCAGGTCTAGAGCTACAGGATGCAGTCTGCACCCATTCCCCACACACCTGCACCAAATGACCTTGAGAGGAAGTAGGGGAGAATGGAACACCAGGCTCCACTTCCCAAATGAATCAGGCAGAAAGCCCCCTGCCATCCTCCCCTGGTCTCATAAGGCTGGACTGGCTGCTGACTGCAGGGCCTGGATTCCATTACAGCTACACAGGATTAACAGATATGGATCTTGGATTTAATGCTAATTATTGACAAACCCCTTCAGTGATTATACTTTAAAAAGACTGCTCAATAAACATTACTTTTTAATTTATCATCCAATGCGAGATTACTCTATTACCACAATGGTGTACCAGGCATTCCTTGGAATATGTAAGGTTGCTAGAATATTCTATGAGCTGTGCCTTCCATTTAAATTTATGAGAATGTTTTCCTCCTCAAAAAGAAAGAATATCACCAAGCCTCTCTTTCAGTGACAGCATATTTCCTTTCTCAGAATGCAGAGGGAAGAGAGCTGGTGCAATTTCTTAGCATTTCAAAGCCTGTGTTGCTGCTGGCTCCATTAAAACTCCGCACAGATCGAGAGACAAGGCTGACAAATCCCACTGTATCCTCTGCAGCTCTACACGTGAGACCAAGCTACAGTGTAGAATCAACAAGTGAGGAGCCTTGAGTCATTAAGTTAAAAACTAATAGTGAATCTCACCTCCTTTGGACCAAAGACACAAATCGACAGCTCCCAGGTTTTAAAACTGACCCCAGCTGACTAAATATTTACTCTGGAAAAGTGCTGGTGAAGCGAACGCAGTCAGTGCTATTTTTGCAGTTAGTGCTTTTTCATTTTTTCTCACACGTGCCCTGCAGCAAGTGCTGTTTATGCTCAGCTACAACCAAGCAGTACACGGAGTGTTTCACCTCCCGCTGCTCCTCTGTAGGAGCTTGATGTAGATTGGAACGCAGCCTATGCCGAACCTCCGCCAGGCTGGATCAGTCCACCGCCGGGATCTCGCAGCACCATTAAAATGATGGGAGGGTGGGGGCTGCCTGGGGGGAAGACACTGACAAGGAAGAACAAACTTAGGCAAAGTATGACGTGCAACAGCAGAAAGTTGTTGAACAGAGGCTCCGCCTCCACTGAACAGAGGCTCCGCCTCCACCGAAATCAATCCATCCATCAACACGTTCGGCTGTCTAGGAAAGATCGGTCAACCCAACATCGACCAACGCAGGGGGTTTCGCTAGCGAAGAACCGAAGAGCTCGCTTTCAGGAACGCGGCCCGCGAGAGAGGATGGGGAAAAACGTGAAGGAGCACGCGAGCCCCGGTACTGTAGAGCGGAGCATGCAATATTCATGACTCTGAGGGCGGGGGCTCCCCCCGCAGAGGAGGACAGAAGTTCAAGCAGCGGCAAGGCCGTCTGACGAGGAGCTCCAGCCCTTCAGATGAAGCAGGAGTGGTGTGGAGAGAAGAGCGACTCTTACAGCCTAATCACGTCAGACGGAGGTGTGTGTGAAGGTCCTTGGGGAGTGTTAACTGGATCCTGCTCTAGGGCCTCGTCAGGGTCCTCCTCCTTATTACTGCTCTTAATTACTTGGAGATGAAGACGCAGTGAGGGCTTCACACCTGCGCTGGGCCTACTCAGACTATCAAGCCAGATTTTGATGGTGTCTGATACTCTAATAGTGAATAAGAATGAGGAGTGGTTCGTCTTTAAAAAGCATATATGTGGAAGAGAATAAAATAAAACCCAATATATTTTATACGGATATAGATCTCTTATATATCATTCTTTAACGTCCCTCTGGGGTCAGTAAAGCGAGCTATCAGATATAGATTATTTTTCACTTTATGTACAGTATGTGTATATGCTGTTGCGCTGCAGGTACTCGCGGGTGTACAGCCAATCACTGCCGTGCCATCCACCAACTCTACTTTAACACAACAATATCTCATTGATCTCATTCTCATTAATAGACCAGAGGAATCAATAGTAGGTTTTTTGTTAGCACTAGAAGTCCCTTTCCGACATGGACGTCAGTGACTCAAGGATGGATTGAGATCATGATCAGGCCACAGTGGAACATGTAACAAGGCAGCAGGTGCATTGCGAAGTGTCTACCGTCAGGCACGCTGCCTGCTATGCATGACAGAGACTCTCCAAACTGACCACCGTTCATGACTTGTCGTGTCTGGCTTTGCTTGTGTTTTTTGCAAAAGTTTAAACAAGAGTAAATGTTAAAAGCTGTAAGTAGTCCACACCACACAGAAAATGTTTTATCTAGTCTTAAATACTGATTTCAAAGATTAAGTGATTCAGTCTCCCGATTCTCATCTGTGAGACTATTCCAAAGCAGCAAGGGATCACACCCCTGCTGTGATTCTCACCACAGGCATTGTGTGTGTGTGTGTGTGTGTGTGTGCGAGCACGTGCGAGGAGATGTTTCTCTGTGAGAAGCTCTGTGTCACTGAGTCTGTTGGAGGAGCACTAATAATCGAGAACATCAGTTAAATATGCAGGGAGCTAAAACAGGGACGGTGGATTTGATCCATGCTCCTGAAATCTCTTTCCAAAGCCCCAGTGGTGAGAAGAGCACCACAGAGCTAGATATGAAGATCTGTATATCAGTAGTACTCTGAAACAAGTACTCTGAATGCTTTAGTGATAGGGCAGATGTGTGTTTTTATAGATTTTGGTTCTTAAGACTTTCAAATCCCTACTACAGTCCAACATTCAACAAAAATATGTAGATACCAGCTTCTAAAACAGCAGTTAGCATTACATTAGAACTGTCAGCAGACACAAGAAAAACAAAAACCTGGTCAGTGATTACCATAAAAACACAAGTTTCAAACCTCAATGTACAGATTTTCTTTCACGAATTCAGTCCATGTGGAGTGTTTCTTTTATGCAAGATGGAGAATGAGTCTGCAGTTCTTATGTATGTTTACTTGGGTGGGTGAGAAACAGGCTGCTCATAAAAAACGTTTTCCCCCTTACCCTTCCAAGACAATCTGCGAAATAAATCACCTTATGAAATACGGGTGTGAATTCAGCTGAAATTTCAGCAAGAAACAAATCTTGTTTTATAGTTGACAGCGCAAACAAAATCCTAAATTAACATTCTTTTCACCCCCTGATTACAGTTAGTGGTTCATGATTATACATAGTACAGTATCCGTTTAGAATGAACTTCATCAATATTCAGCACCAGTGTGATAAAGCATTAATAAGCTTGCGCTCCAGATGAGCACATGGATCTGAACCTCTGCACAGAAATGCAGGGAGAGATTTCCATATCCACTCCAAAATATCCTTTTCATCATCTTTGTCAGACGCAGACACAGAAATATGGTTATCCTGGCATTAACCCAGAATTTTCATACTGATGAATCACCGTCTACAGTGAGTATTGTTGTCAGTCACTTCTCTATGCATGACTGAGTTTGCAGGAACCAATGTGAATTGCATCTGCAAGTGAGCTGACCGCCACAGCGACATGAGAATTGCCTATTTACAAAAGCCTTCCTGCAGATATGGCTACCTTACCTCACTGCCACAGAGAGGCTCTCGTATTCAGACTTCCTCCGGATCAAAGGCAGACAGGAATTCACATGCACTGATATCTTAGTTAGTTGGCGCACTCTTCACAGGGGTCATGAACTCCCTACTGAGTATGAGACCTAGATCCCTCTGTCAGGCAGTTAATCCAGCTCCTCCTCTTCTCTCTCTCTGTCTCTCTCTCTGTCTCTCTCTCTCTCTGTCTCACACACATGCTCACCTCTCACCCCACTCATACTCTATGCTGCCGTGACATCACGGACCGCAGAAATCTCCAGAGACCTCCTCACCGAGCCTGAGCTTTGCAGTCTTAAGGAGCTTTGAGGGGAAGGAGAACAAAAACACAAAACAACTTTTCAAAAAATGCACCGAGAGTCAAATAATAGACCAGCAGAAAATGGAGATGGTAGAAGGAGCGTCTGGCTGGAGAAGCACGCCGACGCCTTCAGACCAAGACAGAGGAGGGCAGAAAGAGGCACGCAGCGCAGTCGCCCCAACGTGATTAAGATTCACTTTAGCCCATCCTTGAGCTAAAAATGTCCACTGCTGTTTGACGGCGACCAGTGTGGTGGGCGAGGAGGAGAGGAGTAATCAGCTGAGCTGTGGGAGGTGGATGCCACCCTACGGAGCCGAGCTGGAGGCCATATTGCTTGGGAGTAAGACAAAACCAGTAGCGGAGTGATGCCCCTGTCCACACCCTGACAACCAACCCCGCCTCCACCCCACCACCCCCACCCCCGCAGAGCACCCAGCTGTAGGTTGCAGGCGGTTCACCGTGCTCTGCTCATTTGGAAACACTCCACATGGATGTCCTGCAGGGCCTGCGAACAGCCAGCACAGGTCTCCCCTACAGAGCGACACAAGGACAAGCCTCTGTACACAGGCTCTTCTCTGTACACAGGCTCTTCTCTGTACACAGGCTCCTCTCTGTACACAGGCTCCTCTCTGTACACAGGCTCTTCTCTGTACACAGCCTCCTCTCTGTACACAGCCTCCTCTCTGTACACAGCCTCCTCTCTGTACACCGTGGATTTAATTTTGTTATTTAAATGAAAGCATCTGCTCTCGAAGTGCCGTTTCATTCAAAGCGAACTAATTGAATGGATCAAATGACTGCGTAATTCAAGCGCGGTCATGCTTAATACTCTGTTTTCAATCGATCTTCAAGTGTATTCAAGATATTCTCGTTGCAGGGCTTAGGGCTCCGGTGACAGAGTGAACGTTAACTAGGCTTATCAGCTGCCTTCCCATATTGATTGTCCTTGAGATGCAAACCAAATTAGGCCAATGAATGTGCAAAGAGGTCTCTTTTAACATCATAAATTAGGCCAACACATAAATCAACCTTGTACATGCCATGTAAAGACAAATCCATACAACAAATACAAATCAGTCAAGTAGAAATGGTAGCAACAAACCCGTAATTATGAAATCCACCCGACCTGAATATGAGAGCATATTTCCAGCAGCTTGTGTATAGCATGTTTAAGCAGGAGAAACCGTTTAAAAATGCTTCCATTGGAAACACACTCTTACCAGATATTTTAGAGGAATGACCAAACCTGAACAATGTTTATTGTGTACTTATCTTTCATTTGTACAGTGTATAATAACACTGCAGCCCCTCTTCCCTCCTCTCCATGCCATTCACTGTTCGTCGGCTTATAACTCGATATCATTATACCTCAGCACAGCATTAACACCGACATGGTAATGGAGCCGTCGTGGATGTTTCCATGCAGCAGTGTTGTAGGTTTTTTTTTAGCACATATCAGTATCTGTGCTCAGGATGTGATTGGTGCACATAAACATCTCCAGCCAGCAGTTATTCTGTGGTCAGAAACTCACTCTTCATGAAATATTGGAGCCAACACAAAGTGGCTTAGCAATAAATGACTTATACTTACTAAGTGTACGACTCAAACAAATATAGAATAAAGTGATGCTTCTAATCAAGTGGCCATTGAGTGTATATAAACCATGCTTGAGTTAATGAAATGGCTATTTCTTCTTCATTTTGAGAGATTGTGGTTTTAATACCTTGAGGGAACCATCATCTACCTTCAGCCCCAGTCATCACAATATAATGGAACTGTACAGTATGCTGAGGCATTTTTATGCTATGCCATCCTGGAGAAGGTGTGATATATGTCTCTCAGATCGGAGACTCGCATAAACAGATGCACAGCATAACTGTGCATGACAAAAATAGACAATGAATTCTAGTCGTGGTAACATATGTTTGGAATGGAGAATACACACTGAAATAGAAATGAGAAAGTCGAATCCAAGAGAGAGAAAGAAAGTCAAAGAAGCTATGTGTTATCACAATAAACAAAAGCCAAAAAGATATGATTTACCTCCCTTGGGTGGTGAACAGAAATAGAACCCCCGCTTCCCAGTTGCTTTGTTTAGACAGGCTACATAAATTAGCTAAACTGTCCGTGTAAGTCTTCAGACAGCTTAGAAATAAATGCTGTTTTTGGAGTCATTTCTATCTTTAGGACAGGCTCGTGTCTTTGGGCAGAGTACAGGCAGGTTCGAATTTATGACCCTTCAACCTCAAGAAGCCTGCAGGCACCAGAGAAATGCAAAGGCAACATCCTGAGGCTGCCTGTGTGTCGTCTAGACTGGTTACAAAGGGACAGACTCCCATACAGCCTGGGATGTGTGCTGTTAATCTCCAGTGGTCTCCTCCATCAGCGTACCACTCTCCTGTCACGTCTTGTTGTCTTGAAGCGTGGCTAAATTCTGCCTGCACACACACACACACACACACACACACACACACACACACACACAGATGCTCACATTCATATATCCACCGTCTCTCTCTCTCTCTCTCACGCTGCTCTTCCTGCATGGCAGACTCATTTGCGTTCTATCGTTTAGCCCTAGATGATAGCCAAAGCACATGGACAGTGTAAAAGCGCTAATCCTCCAACTCAGTTCTGAAACCCCGGTCACATTCACAGGGCCAAACAGAGAGCAGGGTAATGCAGTAGGAGTTAATGCCACTAAAAGCTCTTTTCTTTTCTCATAAAGCATAACAAAGAAAAACATGACAGCATGTTAAGGGTCTTACAGAGTCACAGCCTGTCACAGAACCACCTTTAATTTTCTCTATACAGCCAAGCAACAGTGTGTGTGGCCAGCTGTCACCATGGATACAACTCCCCTCAGGTCCTTCCTGTGTACACGCAAAGTGCTTAAGTACCCACATACACATACACACACGTACACATACAGACACGTACACACATGCTAAACACTGACATTACTGTCAACAGATATGTGCTATTGCAGTTCTAAAAGCACATTTCTGCTCTGTTTTTCTTTTTCACTGCAAAGATAAAGGCGCATGCCATTTAGCAGCAGGCTGAGTGGGAGTTCTGCCAGACCAAGTGCCTTTCTTCTCGGCTCAGCCTGGAGAACAACTCGGCGACGACAAACCAATCACCTCGCTAGAAACCCTGTTACCAAATGGCAGATTGGATTCCACCTAAATATTAATCTATTCTATACATGTCAAGGATTGGCTGTGGCCATGAGAAGCCCAAGGAGGCTCTCTCTCCCTCTCTCTCTCTCTGTCTGTCTCTCTCTCTCTCGCTATCTCTCTCTCTCTCTCTCTGCACGAACACAGTGACAGTCATTCACAGTGAAATCTCTGTAGGGGGAAACTTCAGCGCGACTACCGGCGCTAGTTAACTTGACCTGACACAACAGCAACAAAAATAATTCAGAGAGAAAAGACCGAGACAGAAACCCTTAAGAGCTCCCACTCTGTTCCTTGTTTCTCGGAGCTGCGACTGAATAAGACCGAGAAAGCCAAGCCTTTACACATATAAGCATTTTCACTTCTGAAACAGCGATTTTATCTATTTTTCCTGATTTGAAACTGAGGTCTCTGAGCGTTATTTTTGTCACTGGCAGACTGTAGTCCTTGAGAACCAGTTGGTGATCTCAAATCTAAAACATTAATCACCAATTCAATACAGCTGTATGCTTAAAGAGAAAAATACTGTCTAGGTCTGAAAACGGCATGAATTAATGCAAACTATAGCCAGTCCTTAAAGAGGAATGAGTAAGCAATCTTGGTCCCATCACCAAGGCATGAATTAGGAAAGAAACAGACTGAGCCACACTCAGAAAGAGCTCCCCGGGTTCTTTTATTCTCCCCGGCTTGAAGCTGGAACTCACGCCATAATAGGCTCATCTCGAAAAACCAGTGCAGATGAGCTCAACCTTGAGTCAACAGGATCTTGTTCAATAGAGCTGCTCTAATTCTCACAGATCCACTGCTGTTTCACCAGTCAGCTGAAACTCAGATCTTGTTTGGTCAATGGAGAAGGAAAAAGAGAGGAGAGGAGAGGAGAGGAGAGGAGAGGAGAGGAGAGGAGAGGAGAGGAGAAGAGATCAAGAGAAGGAGGAGAGGAGAGGAGAGGAGTCGTGCTGCTTCTCATTCCAGCCTGGCTAAGTGAAGGTCTGAAACCCTCCCAAAGCAGCTAAGGTAGCACCCTGCATGGGCCTGCTGGCAACATGAGACCAGCCTGGCAGTCAGCGGAGAAGCGGGAGAGCCAGCGGGAGGCGGAGCAGGAGATGGAGAAGTGCATGCAGGTGGCAGGCAGCTCCAGGCCTGCTGAATTACGTATATGCTCCTAACTACGCTTTTTTTTCAGTTTCAATGCATCCCCCATCACACACACTCGACCAAAGCCTCAATTTCTCTAGATTCCTAATTCATCTTCCTTTCCGAGTCTCACAGCCTTCCTCCCGGCTTCCAGCCCACCAATCAGAATTTTTTTTTCTTCGTTCTCAATTCCTCCCAAAACAACAGATCCATCATGGACAGTGTGGGGACTGGCTGATCGCTGCTCTGCTTCTTCCTGCCACCAGAGGTGTGTCGGTAAGGGCCAGCTCATTAACAAGTGAATATATCTGCTGTGGAGATGATCAATTAGCAATCAAAAGTCTAATACATGTGCTCTTCTGCTGGCAGGCAGCGTAAAGCACAGTGTCTTTGCTGATTGACCTCTCTGTGCTGAATGTGAGACTGTAGGGATGAGAAACGCAACAAATCAACAGATCCAATTGCAGGATTGACTGAACCTGTTACAATGTGCATGCATGATCTACATACACGTGGTTTTTTAACAATCACTAGTTAGCACTGAGCTATTCAAACACAAGGACCTTGCAGATCTGTCTGAGGGTCCAAACAGCTTGTTTAGTGTTCTGTCTATTCAAGCTTCACATCTGGCTTTTCCTCTGCCAACAATTTCATGCAGTCCGTTTTGTCCTATGCATAACATATAAGTGGGGGGGTATATTTACATTCGAATGACATTTGTTGCAGGCCCGCACGCTCGCGCGCACGCGCATGTGTGTGTGTGTGTGTGTGTGTGTGTGTGTGTGTGTGTGTGTGTGTGTGTGTGTGTGTGTGGGAGGTTGGTCACAAGACACTAGGATTTCCATTTCTAATCTAAAATCATATTATTCAAATGTTCAACCAGTATTTTGTCCTGAGAACAACCAAAGTAACCAAAGGGTTAATCATTGGAGTTGGTACCGGACCTTTATAAAAAAAATTCACCTTGTGCATGTATAAACACATTCACCCTCCAGTGTATTAGAAACCCCAGCCTTTTACCTACACTCACTGGCCAATTTATTAGGTACACTTCCATTATAGGTGCATTTTATGGGCCCAGAAGCAAAACGTAGCCCATCTGTTACCATGCACAATTCATCAACCATGCTGTTCAACATGGTGCTTTACTGCACTCAATCCTGCTGATGTTGTTGGGTGGCACGTGCTTCTCAGCACAATAGTGACAATGAGACAGCACTGGTTTGAGGCTTTACTACAGCACTGGTGTGAGGCTTTACTACAGCACTGGTGTGAGGCTTTACTACAGCACTGGTACGAGGCTTTAATACAGCACGGGTGTGGTACGAGCCTGTACTACAGCACTGGTGTGAGGCTTTACTGCAGCATTGGTGTGAGTCTTTACTACAGCACTGGTGTGAGACTTTACTACAGCACTGGTGTGAGGCTTTACTACAGCACTGGTGTGAGGCTTTACTACAGCACTGGTGTGAGGCTTTACTACAGCACTGGTACGAGGCTTTAATACTACAAGCATTACCCTACAAGGGTGTGGTACAAGTCTGTACTACAGCACTGGTGTGACTGGTGTGAAGCACTGGTACGAGCCTGTACTACAGCACGGGTGTGGTACAAGACTGTACTACAGCGCGGGTGTGGTACTACACTGTACTACAACTTGGGTGTGGTACTAGACTGTACTACAGCACGGGTGTGGTACGGGACTGTACTACAGCACGGGTGTGGTACGAGCCTGTACTACAGCACGGGTGTAGTACGAGCCTGTACTACAGCACGGGTGTGGTACGAGGCTTTACACTGATATGAGGCCATCAGGCTCCGCAGTGCTGCTTTAGATTTTACATGCGTCAGTGTCACAGCTGATTTGAGAGTGGCACCCAAAAACATCCAGGCGCCAGCAATCTTGTGGCTTGAGGGGACTTACTGGGGACCTGCTAACAATAAGTGTGTGTGCGGAACAACTGAGCTATATGCTCTATTGTAGTCTCTAACTGTACCAAAACACATTTTTATAATCAATGAATATTTCTATAGTATAAGTTATGTGGTATATATATATATATATATATATATATACATATACACACACACACATATATATATACACACACACACATATATATATATATATACACACACACACACACACACACATACACACACACACACACACACATACACACACACACACACATATATATATATATATGTGTGTGTTTGAAGTCATCAAGCCACAGGAGTCAGAAAAAAAGCTACACTTCTGTGAGATCAACTGTGCGCCAAGATGAAATAGCAGTGTGTGAGTGTGTGTGTATGCGTGTGTGTGGTGTGTTTGAGTGAATGCCTCTGTGCGTGTGTGTGTGAGCCTGTGTCTAAGAGAGCAGGAGAGAGGCGGAGAGAGCTGGGGCAGCCTCTGTGTGATGCGTGTATGTGGAGATATTTGCATTTATCTGCGCGTGTGTGTTAGGGGTTGTCTCTGCAGAATACATTAAGCGAGTGGATTCACTGGCTTATGCATATCCAGTGTGGGTGGGTGCCAGCGTGGGCAACCTGTGTGGAGAAGGGACGGGCAGATGTTAATGGCGGTCCATACAGGCACCATGCTGTATAGAGGCTATTATAAACAAAGGCATCCACAGTTCAGGAATCCTCCATGTTATCATCCTCTCCACCATCAGGCGCACACACGTCCTTAAGAATCTGGACAGAAATGCTGTTTTGTATTTTTTTTTATTGTGTGGTTGAGCTCGGTGCTCCAGCTTGGTGGATTTGAAACGAAACAGTGACTATGGGCCACTTTCAGCGCCTGTTCGCTTCAAGCCTGTTTTGCCCTGAGGCTGCTTGTCCTACAACATAGACAAATGGGCAAATAATACTGGTCAATGGTGATTTAGCTTCCTGCAAGATATCCAGAGAATATGTTTTTGCATGCTGAATCCAAATACGTTTTCTGAATTTCTCTACCACCAATAGTGTTTTTGTTCCAGTAACTCATATGTGTATATTGTATTCTTGCAGACTACTGCTGGACACTGGACAGGGATGTTCCTGAGGTCAAACATAAACAAAAAAACAACACTGGACATTTTAAATGTATGCCTGTAGACATTTTTAATGTAACAACAGCCCTATTTATTAGTAATAAATGTAAAATTTACACATATACAAAACGATATGTTATAGAAAAAGTATAAAAATAGATTCACAGTTACCATAAAACTACTTTAAGATCCATGTATTTAAGTTTAGGAAGCAATATAATAATAATAATAATAATAATAATAATAATAATAATAATAATAATAGTTACCCAATTTAATAATAATAATAATGACAATGCACCTTTTATCCCTAAAACCCTAACAATAGCACTTAGTCGTGAGGACGAAATCCTAACAATAGCACTTAGTCGTGAGGACGAAACCCTAACAATAGCACTTAGTCGTGAGGACGAAACCCTAACAATAGCACTTAGTCGTGAGGACGAAACCCTAACAATAGCCCATAGTCATGAGGACGAAACCCTAACAATAGCCCATAGTCATGAGGATGAAACCCTAACAATAGCACTTAGTCGTGAGGATGAAACCCTAACAATAGTCCTTAGTCATGAGGATGAAACCCTAACAATAGCACTTAGTCGTGAGGATAAAAGTTAAGCAGCTTCTGTACATCCCAGAATTCATCGTGCTAAATTACCCATAAAGACAAGTGAGCCCGTTCCACGGGTGGCCATGGCACTGCCAGCACGCCTGAGGAGCAGCTTGTTTTCTACAATCTTTCCACATTCCAGCTGTCTTTTCCAGGGCTCTCGTCCCACAACTCTACACATTTGTATATTTTATGTATTGTACTTTTCATTTGGGTGGCATAAACATACATTACTATTTACATAGTGCTAACGCTAATAATGCAAATACCACTGCTACAACCTTTTGTAAATGAATATTTAACACATTTTTTAAAATAACTTACGTGCTACATGTAAAATGTTCTTTAAAAAAATGCTGATGCTGATTATCTTCTCATCATTATTAATAGTAGCAGAAGTAGTACATTACAAGAGACTACTCTTGTGAAATGTTTTGTTTAGCCCTTGAAGTTTACCATGTTTTGGGAGCATCGCAATACTTTGTACTGATGTAGCTTGACTAAAAGAATCATCCAGCACTAAACTTCAAAAACATGTTATTTCTCCAGCAGTCCAAGGAGCTGAATTGTTTTTTGAGTGTTTATGTCAAACACACAGTTGCAGAGTTACAGACAATAAAAAAATCCCTTTAAATTATGACTATGAATGGTCTGCAACTCCAAAACCAAATATTTAACAAAAAAAACAACCATTCTAAAACCATTTTGAATGTCTCTGAATGCAGCATATGGCTTTGAAGTGTTTCTTTCATCTCCTCCATCATACTGTCTTTACTGAAGGAGGGAATGTGATGTGGGAGAAGTAAAACTGAAAGCTTCTGGTTACAAGATGAAATACAGTGTCCATGTAGATAAGAAACGCCTTACTTTGTTATTTAGCATAAGAACACTGTAAATGAGAATAGGTTTTCTAAATTAAGCTGTAGGGTAGCACATTATTGTTGAACTCACTTTACTTTTACCACAAGTGACTGTTAGGCCTGTTGATCCGTTAGCTATGTAGTTACCAGTCCAGGAGGACAGCTAGCTAGCTATTTACCTTGATGTCCAACATCATCATTTTCACTTGCAACTTTTTCACTCACTTGATTTTCCCAGTATTTCCAAATAGATTTTTCTAGTTTTATTTACTTATTTATTTTGGTTTTGTTGTTTTTTACTTACCGCTCGATTCTGTCATGTGTGTCTTTTGAAATGGGGTTGTGTAGAGGGCATTGGGA
The DNA here is from genome assembly GCA_028565775.1 of Sternarchorhynchus goeldii. NCBI lineage: Eukaryota > Metazoa > Chordata > Actinopteri > Gymnotiformes > Apteronotidae > Sternarchorhynchus > Sternarchorhynchus goeldii. The sequence continues at coordinate 17,493,671 of JAOXYF010000003.1, forward strand.
GTGGCTAACACAGGAAGCACATGTACCACACATGTACTGGGAGTGGCTAACACAACCACACATGTACTGGGAGCGGCTAACACAACCACACATGTACTGGGAGCGGCTAACACAACCACACATGTACTGGGAGTGGCTAACACAACCACACATGTACTGGGAGTGGCTAACACTGGAAGCACATGTAAACGCAACCAAGAAGGCAGTTTTCCTCAACGTTCACAGTTTTTCTCAGTCATATGTATACTTGCAACAATATTTTTTTATGATCTACATAATTCAAGGTAATTTGTGATTCTAAGTCCGTAAAACATTACCTAGGTAACTAAGAGATCTATAAAACAGTGTTGGCAGATAACATTATCACCATTATTAGCTTCTGTTTACGGTACGCGTAGTGACGTGTTTTGAAATTAGTTTAGCTTCAATTTTTTTTTATTTCTTTTTCTTAATATATCGTCATATCTTGACGTTTGTTGTTGTATGGTTATTATAGCTTAAACCGAATTAGGTAATAGCCTAAGAAAACTACAGTTATTATTATTGTTTATTTGTTTATTTTATTTCTTTATTTATTGCCATCACAGGGCCATGTTTCCATGGTTACTCTGTTAATCTAGACTTGGTATGTTTTCTCAGTTATTGGTTCATTTTTAATCCAATGTTGGGATGTGGAACTAAAACAACAAATTCTGGTTTATTATTCAATTACACATAGACTGCACTCTACATACACACACACACACACACAAAAACACATTATTAGAAACAACAAACATCTTGTGAATGCACTAAATTTTTTTACTCCTTACCCTCAAACAAGGGTAAAATGAAAATTTTCTCAGTGAATATGCCTCAGTTGATAAAATGTCCTTCATATTTGTCTGCTTGCTATATCAGAAACCTCTAGCAAATGCAAAAATCATTCCACAAAAAAATCTTTTCCATCTCCCCGTAAACAGCTTGGTAGGATCTGACAGACTGGCCTCTATGCAGCAACAGAACGTCATCAACACCATCCATCTCATCAGCAGCAGCCAGCAGGATGGAGAGGAAGTATAAGATTAAGAACACAGTACACAGAGGTGCCTCAAGGTACAGCACTAAGAACAAAGCTGTTTGGAGTCTTACAGCCAAAGCAGCTTATTACTGGCTACATTCTACAGATGAGTACTTTGGCTTCAGCACTTCATTCAAGCTGAAATATATCTTAATCTCTTTAATCTTGTTGTGGGTCACGGGCATTAGCAGACAGCTGGAAACATTCAGGTGGAGCTAATCTGATCCACGAGAGGCACATTACTGCCCAGATGAGTGGCACTCTCCAGCCTGGGGGACATCAGATATCACTTAACGGACAGAGCTGCACTCTTAGCCACACTCGCCACGCCACCATGCCTCTAGCAGACACAACAAACACAGATCCAAAGCCAGAATCCCCACCTCCACCCACCCCCAGCAGTAACCCCACCTCCACCCACCCCCAGCAGTAACCCCTCTCGACGCTGATAAACCCAGCTCTCTGCTCGCCTGTGAGCAGTTCCAGCCACCAACCCTCCTACGGGCACCCTCACTGTCCTGGCCGCGGGCACATGGCCGCACCGGGGCAGGAGGCTGTGGTGCACCAGCTTAGGTGACACCGGCCAATGAGAGTCCAGCCAGGAGTGGAATCCACACGTTGCTCGCAATAACTCGCTCGTGCCAGGGAGACACCCTACACGCCCAAGGGAGAGAGAGCCTTATTTTCACTTTTCCGAAATGCTGTGAACTCCACCCAGTCCCCAAGCCCACTGTGCGCCTGCCACCTCCACCCAGCTGATAGTTTCATTGGTTCAGCCGAAATGCTAACTCTAGTTCTTGGGTGCGTAAGGTTACCAATTATGGCAGGGAACATATGTGGTGCAGGGAATACGTATTTTTAGAATCTTGAAGAGTATGGAATAGGAGGAAGAAGAAAATAAAAAAGGTGGTTTGTAAACAGGATGTTGGATTTGAGCGCATAGAACAGTCGACCACTGTGTCAGTCTGCCATTAGGCAGCTCTCTGTCAGGTAGCTAAACGACTCGGCTGTTGCAGCAGCAGTACGGAGATAATCAGGGAAGTCGCTAATTGGATCCCTGTAAGTCACATGACTTCATCTAGGAGCATGCGGCCTGACAAATCACTAGCAATCACTCTAACAGAGGGAGGTCATTTTGCATACATCGGCGTCGAATTAACATTACGGAACGAAGATGGATGCCCAGTCAGCGGCAGGCAGTTTACAGCATGGCATCGGACTGTGAAAGGAGCTGATGTAATAAAGCTTATTAAATGAATAGATGGAGCTAAAAATGAATGGGCACAGATGGGCGGTGTGGGGGGTGGAGACGAAGATGCAGTGTGTCTGCAGCATGCAGCCAGGAGCCACCTCCGGATCTGCTTGGACGCGTCCCGTGGGGGCGTCACGGGGACGCGCCAAGGGACGGGCGGAGCCGACAGCAGGCGGGTCTAAGGATGGCGAGGGGAGGAGGCTCTCCGGTGGTGTGACCGAGTGTGACCATCGGCGGTGTGCTGGCAGCCCGCCACGCCATGCGGCTCCGGTGTGACGGATGGATAGGCAGGCAGCTGCTAAACATCGCAGGATTTAAGGCGCGGCGGAAGCAGCCATCAGCCCCACGCCCATCAGCCTGACGTAAATCTCCTGCCTCCTGCTGCACAGGGAGGCAGACGGGGTGAAGAGGCAGGAGACTGAGGGATTCTTAATCACCTCTATCCTAGTGGACTGCCACAGGTCAAGGCCAGGCTGGCCCCTACAGCCCACGATACGTACGCCCGCCCGCCCGCCCTCTCTTCTCTTCTTAAACCGATTCCTCCTCCCATGCCTTTCCTCTGGATCTCTGTGCTCCTGCTCCCTCTCCTCCCCGTCTCGCACTCTCTCTTCTCTCTCCAAATGCTCCGTAATCCGTGTCCGCTGCGCAGTGGACAGAGGTCAGCAGGCAGGAGCGGCACGTCAGCGGTGAACGCGGCTGCCGCAGTGTAGGGTTACGTTACTCCGGAAGCCCGCAGGAACTCAGACTGGATAACACTTCCGCCCAGCTGGAGTGGCGCACGGGCACCCCCGCACACACCCACACACACGCGCACATGCATGGCTCAGTCTCTCTCAGCGGTGCTATTTACAGGCAAGTGGGGTGTTTTACATTTCAACTGATGATTAATTTCATTTTTTAGGTATAAATGATTACTGGACTCATTCCATCAATAGCTGGCAAGATTCCTGTAAGCTTTTATTTATGAATATTTGAGTGTGTACTGGATACACATATAGACACACACATTGGCTTGTGGCAACAGAATAACAGAGAGAACTTTCTTCAGTATCAAAACAACATGCAATATGCAAACCTATGGAAAATGGCCTGGTTAAGACCATCTGCTTTCCTGCTATGCAAATGCGGAGTATGCTGGGGTGGGAAGAAGTGCTCACCCTCTGGGATGCAATGTGATCCGGGTGCTACGCTCATCAGGGCTACATGGGTTCCAGGTCGTTCACAGGGAGAGAGACACTCGTCTCATTCATCACCCCTCTTTCCCTTATATCAGACAACCTGACATGCTCCATAATGCCAGATAATCATCTATGTTAACTGTTGCTGGTAACCCAGTTTACCCACTCTGAACACATTGCGAAGCAGCAGCAAGTTCTTTTAATTACTAACTTCTTCCTTCTCTCTGGCTCTCCGCCAAGCCCAGTCCCCCAGGAATCACTCAAAATAAACCAGTTATTCTCCCCAAAGCAGCCACACTGTCTGCGGTCATACTGCAGCACAGCATTAAGTAGAGTGGGCAGTTGCTTATAAACAGTGCGGTGTAATTTGAACAATGTGGTGTAATCGGCAGAATTACACACTGCTTGGGCCATGGAAAAGCCTGACCTGGACCTGCACTAATGATAACTGCTTAAGCAGCCTTAATCGCCACGCTTACACTGCCCACCGTGAAACGTGCATCGCCTTTCGATGCGCGTCTTCACCTCCGGGCAGGCTATCTGCTTGTTTGAGTTAGTAAAGTTCATCAGCTCAAATGCAGGAAATGGTACGGAAAAAAAAAAAAAAACAACCTGGGGAGAGAATTTCCCCCGGGATGAGACAGAGAGTGGGGATCTCAGTGCTGACCTCTGTTTCTGACTCATCACCATCCGGAGAAGTGATCCCTTGCTTTGTGTTTTGGGGTTGTTGTTGTTGTTTTTTTTTTCCAGGCTGGCATGAGACTGAGTCACGCGTCAGCCTCGATTAAAAAGCTGCCCTGCATCACCCCAAGAGACGATCTGTGTGTGTGTATATGTGTGTCCGCGAGTGCATGTGTGTGAGAGCGACCTTGTTATGGCCCAAGAATGATGGGCACCAGAATGTATGTTTATGTGTGTGTGTGTGTGTGTATGTGTGTGTGTGTGTGGGTATATGCATGTGCATGCAGTAAGCAGATGACCACTGCACTCCTTCCAACAGGTCTCATTTCTGCATTCTGTACGCGCTCTGAGCTTCAGGCCGGGCCTGAGCCAGTGAGTCCACAGCCTGTGTGCACAGCCAGGCTGAGCCCTGAGCCCCTGCCTCCTGAGTGGCTTTAGAGACATCAGTAATTACCACCGTCAGCTCACACTGACTCCAATATCGGTCACATGACACCCCCCTCGGCACTATGGTTGCTCCTGGACTCCTCTGCCTTATCACGACTACTGCAGGACTCAGGACAAGAACAAATGAGCATCGCTACCAGCTGGAAGGGAGTGGCAGTGGAGCTCTGGAGCTAGAGCAGAGCCAGCCATACGGCAGGGCGAGGGACTGCGGACATGTGGGAGGAGTGGGGCCCCCTTGAATAAATGCATTAACTACTCCCTCCAGCATCAGAGTGTCCGCACTGGAGCCGTCCTGGGAGAATGAAAGAGAGAGAGAGAGAGAGAGAGAGAGAGAGAGTGAGAGAGAGAGAGAGAGAGAGAATGAGAGAGAGAGAGAGAGAGCACGCAACAGCTTAGCACGGTGCTCCTGTTGAGGAGCTGTCCATATGGGTGGTGCTGAAAAGGGACAGAGACATGTAGTGAGGAATGTAGGGAGGCGTCCCAGACAAGCGGGTCTAGCAGGAATGAATCACAGAGCTATGTCTGTGTGCGCGTGCACCCGCATGCCTGTTTTGGCTTTCCTTCTGCTGCTCCTACCTCTGTGTACAACAGTACCTAGTGAAACGAGGGATCTGGATCACCAGTAGGTCATATTCTATACATAAATGGCAAGAGGAACAAGCTGATAAAGTGCAGCTAGTTATTACAGGGAAAAAATATGATATGAATGGCATTATGTTCATTCTCATTATTATGTGCATTGATTTCTTTTGTTCAACCATGGCAGTCTAATTAGAAGTCATTCAATGTTCTTATGAATCTACAAAGCCAGATTATATTTAACTTAAACCACACTTGGACAGAAAATTGTAAAAACAATGGTGTGAAGGAAGTCAGGGTTAAGGTGATTGTTAATTATGCAGGTAATTTTATATTGCATCAATTTCTCACAAGCAGGTCATCTCTCATCCTTAAACAGTGCAATCGAAGCAGAGCTGGAGCAGCCTTCATCACAGATCTCCCCGTATGACAGCTCCTCACAGGGCGACACCAAAGGACAGGAGTGAAGGGCAAAGAACAAAGACGCACACGCTTGCACACTCTCTCGCACGCCAACCAGCTTCTCCGCTTCTGCCTCCGCCCGATGTGCAGCACTATGTGCAGAGCAGGAGGTGGAGGTGAGGGACGGGGAGGGACGGAGAGTGGAGGGGAGCCATCTGTCCATCAGAGATGCCACCATACTCCTCTCTCTCCCAGTCTTTACCCTTCCCCACTCCGGGGCAGGAAGGCCAGTGATTGCCAATGATATTCTTTATCAGTTGGGATGATGAGATTCAGTTCCAGGCTTGACACACAAGATAGGTTTATTGGTAATGCTAACTCTGCTAAATCCTCTGCCTGCTCATGCCATTTCACTGATCTAGGAACAGCTTCCTAGGCCCAGAACTTTAGCCTTTCTAACAGAAAGCAAAGATGTCAAGGTCAGTATGGGCTACGGGTGCACAATAGAAAACCATATGCCACAATGGCTGTGCAATTTCATGCGTGAGCAGACCTTCTAGAAAAATTTACTATAATATATGCATGAACATTTGGAAAAATTATCTGAAAGCTTGATTTGTGCAAAAATGACATCACTCTCAACTTGACTGCACTGTAGTTTTATAAACTTCAGCACTATTATGAAATATTTATATTTTACTTTAGTACATGTACTATTATTTCCATTGTATATAGTAATGCAGATTAGCCTGCATGAAATTCAGAGGAAAAATTTATTTATCTATGAATGCTTACAGTCAACCCGGCATGATTTGTTTCATTTTCGTAAATCAGTGATTGGTAGTCAGCTGGGTGCTTTATCCTCAGATCAGTTGTAAATGTCTACTAGATTATTTCAGACCTGTTTCATAAACAATGGATCCAAGATCATTATGCTCCATCTCAAGAGACATGATGAATATTACCAAATGTGTGTGTATTTCTAATTTTCTCTTACTTTACAGTTGCATCTACATAACATAATGTCCAATAATGAAACTACAGTCCATGACCATAGCAGAAAACTATTTTGTTAGGGCTGCATGAGACTGCACATTTACAGTGGATACATTATTTTTGTCTTTTGTCAGTAGGTACCAAAGGCTATTTGGCAAGAGTTTTCCATTTGGCCCAGTTTTTCATTCTACAAATGACAGCTTCTCAATGTTAGGCAGCCCTTAGTAAAACAGCTTTCCATACCAATAATGTTATAGTAATTATTCATTTGACTTCAGTAATGCCTGATGTTCTCGACCTGGTCTGAGAAAATCAAAAGACGTTTCTAACCCTCCCCTTTACTTTCTCTCCCTGATCCACCTCAACCAGCTCAGAGCTGTAAGTCTGGAATTATATAGATACAGATAGAATTCCAGTAAAACACACACACACACACACACACACACACACACACACACACACACACACACACACACACACACACATATATATATATATATATAATTAGAAAAGTAGAACATTCTGCATTAACCGTCTATAACTTCACCCAGTTCTTCTCTTCCATAATGCATGCATATGTTGAGTGGCCCAACAGCAAAATAGAAAATTCACACTCAGAATGCATTTCTCAAACCCACTGCCACCCAGAGGGCCGTGCAGGTTAAGCTGCATGTGATGTTTTGACATCCATGCTGTAGTAAGGCTAAATGAATAATCGATGGTGCTTAGATGCTTAGGCACCAAGGGCATTTGATTTTTCTTCTATAGCTGCAGTTAAAATGCTTATGAAAGTTTCATGACTCCTGTGTACAGTGGAGGAAGTGCTGTATAACTCTAGGGATTCACAATGTGCATAAAAGAGTGAATTCCATTACCAACCACTGTTTCAACATTAGACACATCCATGTAATTACCATTAAACAAAGAAGGAAAACATATTTGCATCATATATTATATTTCCATTACCATGCCAATGGTTGGAATAGATTACTGCTTTTCTTTGTTTTTTTTCCAATTAGCAATTTTTAAAATGGTCCCTTAACATCCTTGACAAAGAAGATGCCAATACGCTTTAACTCGATTCAGGTCTAATAGAATGTATTTTTTATTTTAACTAATAAAAAAATCCAGCTGATTAGACAAAACAATCAAATTCACTCAGTTCCCTCTAGATTCCTCTACACAACCAGAACCACTGTCCCAACTCGTGGAAAGTACCTCCATTGCTGCCACTGAAAGAAAGAAAATCTACTTGACGTGAGCTCCCAATCAAACTGTCTCCTGCATTCCACAATTGGCTGCCACATAGCAGTTGGTGAAGCAGTTAATTATGGGTTCAGTGCATGGCAACCACAAAGAAGACAGCAGATGTTCAGGACGGAATAAAGAAAATAATTCCAAAGCTTTCTTTCTTTAATTATACTGGCAGTTTACCTACGAAACGACAAAGGATCACTGGATGAAGAAAAAGGCAAATTCTCAGCATGGCGGTAAGATATCGGTGCTAAACACCTGCCAAAATATTGTTTAAAAATATGAGTCATATCGACGAATGAATGATATTTCGAGAGTGTATTAGGCTACAGGAAGTTGAAGTACATTGTATGTAAAACCTTGAATGGACAATGATATACAGTACAATCCCACAGGATACACGTTTAATATCGCCTGATAAAATATTGTTATAGGCCCTGAATGAAAATGAATAATGAACCAAATCACGCAAAATTGTCCCCGATTTCAATAAACAGCGGATCCAAATTAAACCAAATTTCTCTGTGAACTTGTTTTAAAGGTTTAGCCTAATACATTCCAGTTTACTAAACAGTGAAAAATATTAGTCTACCACACTACAACGAGACATTACCAGAACACCAGTGCAAACAGCGGCGGGTATTTTGACGACCACCTCTATCTCTCTAGTTTAATTTCTCTCATGCCGTTGAAGATAACACATGGCAACCTACCGGAGGAACTCTGTGTTATAGTCTGCATATTACACACACCGCCCGTTACGAACATTCCATTAGCATGCAGGTGCTGAAAGATGAAAATAAAGATGAACGATGAAAGAAGATTAATATTAAGATGAGAAACGAGCCGTAGCAAGCCAAAGCACAATATTTCTATACGATCGTTTTAAAAAACAAAAGCTCGCTTGGTAGAAAGATTTTGGCTCAGCTAGTACATCCACGCCATCGGGTTGTCTCTCAGTTCCAGCCTCTAACATCACCTGCAATGTTTTTAAAGATATGTATATTTTGACAAAAGCCTGCGCAAAGGCTGTTCATCTGTTACCTGGTCGCCGTTCAGCGTTCTAACCCTGGGAAAGTGAGTGCGTTTTTAGATATCCACGACTCACTAAAGAAATTGTTCGTTTATCGTTTGTACAGTCCACGGATACGGAATGCGCCGCGTGCCCTCCTCTCCCCCTCGCGTACAGACGACGGCTGTGAGTCAAGCTGCTCCACCTGCATTCCCGTATGAGAAGATAGAGCAAATCTGTGCAACTGCGCGAGAGCCCGCTTCCTCGGCACTCCCGCCCTTAACCGGTAGTGGTTTATGGGACCGAAATGAAGGCGCGGTCAGTGGAGCACCTCTACCAATCACCCCGCATTGGCTCACCGCCTTCGAGGCACGCCGAGTAAGCAATGACTCCAGAACAGCTGGTCTAATCTAATTTACCTTTATCAAATATAAACCGCCGACTTTGGCCAGATGAGCCTTGAATCAGCACCTGGACCTGCTCCGTCTCTGACAGCACCGTAATCCTAAAACTTTTTCCATTAGGGAATTCCGCTGGAGTTAAATTATATTTTCCCATAACTGACTTTTCCTATTCTTAGTGAATGCCTTGCTAATCCTTTGCTATGATGCTGTTATGGTAAGAAATCAACGACAGGATACTGCAATAGCTGGTAAAGGGGTTTGGTACATGAGGCATGCAAGTAAATGGTACATCAGTCCTAGAGTTCAGTGAATGTGGGCAACTGTACATTTAAAATTCCCTTGCATCTAGGTTTGGCTAGTAAACCGGTGTGAGGTTTCAGTTCTGCTTTTAGTTCTGTGTAGATGTGTCTGGTTTGTGTCCGATACTCAAACAGATTCATGTTAGCCACAGGACTACAAATGCAAATGCATTGTGTAATGACCCAATAATTCGAACAAGCATGATAAATGGGATCTACTCAAGTCCCAGTGTGTAGCCTTGACCCCAGGCTATGAGTAATGACTGAAAACACGAGTGGCTAGTTAAAACACCAGCAGCCCGTGGCTTAGCATGGAGTGCAGAGGAAGGGCGGGCACCTTTGAGGGGGGCCAGACGACATTTGTACCCAGAGCGGTCCAAAACATTTATAGAACACGAGGGCGAGAAAGAGACAGAGAGAAGTGCAGTTCAGTGTTCTTACTTCTTGAAAGTGGCTGTGTGCTCCCAAACACTTGAACAAGTGCCTTGGCTGACTCACATACTGTCTTTATCTTCCCCGAGCAGACAGTAAAACCCACTTCTCCACACGGTGCCTTGGCATCGGGTGGCCTGTGCCCAGCACTTCCGCCGCCCCTCCCCGGCCCGCGCCCCTGTGTCGGTAGCGCCCGCCTCATCACTCCTGTGTAATTTCCTTGCTCGGATGCGTACGGGTGGTGCCACTCGAGAGCGGAGGGCCGCGCCGGGTAAAGAGGCTTAAAAGAAAGGAATATGCAAATGAGCGTCGATGTTGCGCATGTCATCGCCGTGTGGCTCGACTTGCATGACTGGTAACGGAAAAACCTGGACAATGTGAGCGCTGAGACTCTGAGTCTCTTCCAGCCTTGAGTGCACAGCTGCATGAGACAGCGATTAATGCAGAGTGACAAGGTCACAGGAGATAGACTATTCTCTCTCTCCCTCTCTCTCTCGCTATCTATCTCTCTCTCTGTTTCTCTCTTCCTCTGTCTCTATCTCTCTCCCTCTTCCTCTCTTTCATGTGTGTTAATGTGTGGTTTCAAGAATAGCTGCACTGCTGTGCTGCCAATGAGCTGGGTTTGATGGAGGCCTTGAAATATACTCATGTGATTACTGGGTAAGAGGGGCTGTGGAATGGAGGGAGAGGCAGGTGAAGATTGACTGGCCCATGATCACGATTGCTTTAGGGGGCTAATGATTACGTAAACCATATCATCACTCACTTTCTGTCTCCTTGCCATATTCAGTACACCCCCCCCTCCCCCTCAGCCCCAGCCCACACTTCCCCCTCTATCAGCCGCTCTCTCTCGGACACACACATGCACAGCTTTTGACAAGCAGCCAAGCAGCTGTGTTGTCACCATCATTTCCCCAGGGCTGGCTCCTGGACAATTTAGCACAATTAGTAGATTAAAAACACATAACAGCATGCATTTAACCACTTCCATGCAAGGCATAGGCGAGATGGGCTGTGAATAGCCAATTGTGCAAAGCTTTGGATTCGGGTCATCATCTATGTGTGGTCTTATTCAAAAGCTCCCCAGTGACAGACACTGCAGAGGAGCTCAGTAGCTTCTAATGCACCAGCTCATTATTCGCCAGCTCATATCAAGTTATTAGCGCTGATGCAATTATGCCACAAATTGAGATGCCTGATTTGGTTTGATAAATTTGCAATATATAAAGAAATCAGCAAACATCTGTTATCTAAAGTGGATGAGAATAATGCAAAAACTTATATTAAAGAAGTTTGAATCCCTAAGCTCCAGCGCCCAGGTCTGATTGTAAGTCAGCTGATCTTACCCACGTGCTATAACGAATTCAAAATGTTCAGCTCTACAATGGATCCAGTCAATAACCCATGTCAGGCATCAAGGGTAACAAGACTTCACCCAAGGACCTGCCCTTGAGAAACTGAGACAAAGAGAGAGTGACACCAGGAGAGAGAGATCAAGAGAGACTGGGAGAGAGAGAGCGAGAGGAACAGAGAAAGAGAGGAGAGATCAATAAAGTAGAGACAAAACATTCAAACCAAACGCATTGGATCTTCCACATCCACCTGTTCTAGAAGGACTCCACACTCCTGTCACTCTTCTCTCACGCAATCTCTAGGGGACGGCTCAGAGAAATACAGCTTGGCTCTGCGCTGCTCCTGATAAGGGCTCTGTGCCCAGACGTACCACAGAAGGCCACACACACACACTCACACACACACACACACACACTCACACACAGAGCTTTTATGTGGCCTACTCTGCCTCAGTGGGGATTCTTTCACACATTCAACCCTGTCTTGGAGGCAGAAAGTTAGTCAGCCTATTACGATAACAAATCCCCCCAAAAGCAACAGTGCAGATTAATTTATCTTTTCTGAAACACAACACTCAACTTGTCTTGAGATTTCCACTTGCTTTTGTTTCATTACCTTCACATATCTCTGTTCATTCCAGTCTGTTCTCTGTACAATTGGCTCTCCACAATGCATTCTTGTGTGTTTTTTTTTACCATTCAGGTCAGGACTCTAGACTCTAGTCACAGCAATAAGGATATTTTGCAGTGTTATTTCTGGGTTGTCAGACTCCATGTACTGTGTGTGTAACCTCTGAAGTTGAAGAAACAGTCTCTCTATCAGTCACTTGCCTTGATGAGGCTAAACTAAAGATTTTAGTGTTCCAATACTGTGTGTACTGTGGGAGAGTACATCAGAGTAATGATCCATCACGTATCCAAACTGAGGCTGCAGTTGGGGAGACTTTCATATTTGGATGGATGTACACCATCCAACTTCTACATCAAGATGAGCACCATGCTAAGGTTAGGCAATTTATTGTGTGATGTGAGTAAAACTGATTTTCCTTTTCTCTCCTTGCTTGGATAACTCAGCCGTCAACTTCAGCTCATGCTGAGGTAAAGCTGTCCGACCAATTAAATGCTCAACGACAGCTATGGAAAACCTCGCCAAATCCAGTTTTAGGCCGCGGTTGAGCTTTCCAGAGCGGCCGGCTCCTCGCAAGTGTGTTGCGGCAGCACAGGAAGCAGAAGCAGTATTGGAGGCGGAGCCTGAGACATGAGGCCACAGAGCATCGAGAGAGGAGCTCGTCCTTGATTCAGATGGGTTGCCATGGCAAGCGACCCGACACATTTTAGAATTTTCGCCTCCTGTCATTTCCTATCTCAGCCTTGAGATGCGGACATGCCTGCCAGGGCCCGCATCGTGATTGGCCCGTTGCGGCGTTGGCGTGGGGCGAAGTGCCCCCCGCTAGGTTTCGCTCGGCTATCTCTGCTCCCGCCTCCAGGGCTTGGAGCTAGCTGTTCTGAGATCAGTGTGAAGCTTAAGCTTGGTAGCTGCTAGCGCACGCTCCGAGACACTGCTAGTCCTTGAGCTGCTCTTGTTGACCACGTTAACCCCAGTGAGACCACTTAACACCACCGACGGCTGGAGACACGGCACCGAGGGACCGGTGACGAACGGCTCAATCAAAATGCAAAAGCAATCAGCAATGCGAGAGTTGAGCAAAAACACACTGATTATAATGAACAGGTATTAAGCACTTGTGAATAGGAAGCTATATAATCTAAGGTGATTCATGCAAGCAAAGTAAGTCGTCGCTCAGATCAATACCTATGACTCCCTGTTGGAGTCAAAGGTCACACTCCCCGCCTCTCCACTCAATTTCCTTGCACCGGATTGGATAATTAGTCCGTGGCTGGCCAGGCCAGGTCCCCACGGGGGGACTGTCTTAAATTCTGACACTGGCAGTAAATTAACCACCTGTTTTTTAAAGCAGCGGGTCAAAATTTGCAAGGAACACCTGATCACACCTGGCACTGCTGCTGCAATGATGAGCGAAGTGCCAAAGGTTGAGCAATTACAATAAAGGTTGAATCTGATGTGGAAATCAAGCATTTTAATTACTGTACATAATTCACTTTTATTCTGCACCATATTCCAGACATGTGTGTATTAATAACAAATGAAAATCTTATCTTTAATCAGCACAGTTAGTTTGGAAGCGTGTGTGTGTGTGAAAGCCACTTCTGCGCTCGATGTGGAGTAACGGAGTCCTGGGTGGAGGGCAGAGGGCAGAGCTGGATTCCTGTGGTAGTGTCACATTTCTCTGGGAGCAGGAGGTCGTGAGCCGTCCTGTGTGTGCTGGGCATGAGGCTCAGAGCAGCCAGTCAGTCCATATTAACCTCACCAGCCTGGAGCAGCAGGGGACACACATCAGCTCTGGGAGATGGTAAATACACACACATGTTCTGACAACCATGCACATATAGACAGTATATAACTTCAGCATGTCTGGTTTAGTGTCTTCTTAACACACAAACACACACACACACACAGACACACACACACACACACACAGTCACCCTCAAACATGTCAGCGGCTGAAGAGGCAGTTTCTAACCCACATTACATCCTTTCCAGGCTGCACTGACTGTGTTTTTATTATTCGTCTTTATCAACGTCCCAACTTTGCTGTCTCTCCCCCTCCCTGTCCCTGTCTCTCTTTAACTGTCTCTCTCTCCCTGTCTCTCTCCCTGTCTTTCTCACCTTTTCTCTCTTTCTCTGTCTCTCTCTCTCTCTGTCTGACTTTCTCTCACACACACACACACACACACACACACACACACACTAACACTGGTTCTCTCAGTGTTCTCCAGTGTTCCCATTCTCTTCTCTCTTCCCAACATCAAGAGCAGATGTAGGTTACTGCAGTTTGCACACATAACACTCTGGAGAACAGGAACACCAGTGCAGTTGAGCAGAAGGAACACTGTGGCTCCAAAGTGACAACAGCTCTGACATCGTCTCAGAAGACGCACCTCAGCCACAGAGAACATGGGCACTGTGCAGCGGGCAGATCCGGAGCACAGTAGTGCAGGAGAAACCATGAGGTCTTCACCTCCCACCGATGAGTCCTGCTCCAGCTCCCCATGGTAGATCACAGCATCTCGCAGCGCGGGGAGTCCACTCTTGCGCCTCTTTTCAGCAAGATGTGATCACTGATCTTAATTCAGAGCCCTGGAGACATTGGCAAGAGGCTGCCTCCTCTCACAGAAAGCTCACACAGCACCCGCTGCACGGAGGTTCGGCTTTGGAGTTATCGCCCTCCATAAAGCTCCACTCTGGACGAACGTCCTTCACTTGAAGAGCTGCGTCTCCTTGTCTGGTGTAAGGGTGACAAGCATCTTCTCCTGGCAGATATTCCAATATTGCTCTTATAGGCCCAAACAAGTGACAGTGAATGACAGACACTGCCCCGGCGAGGCAGAGCCTGCCTCACCTAACCGCACCCCCACCCCCCATCCCCCCCCCACTCCCGAGGGGACTGTCAATCAACCCGGGTCAGCGGCGACCGCGGCAACCGCTACGGCTTATGCTAATGCTGCCCCCATCGGCCGCGTGACATTTAGCCACGCTATTTACAGCGCCGCGCTTTCCACAGCTAGCTGCAACTGGAGTGTGTATGTCGTGATATGAGGTATACATGCACTATGTGTGTGTGTGTGCGTAAGGTTAATGAGACGTGTCAGAGCGCTTTGTGTTTAATTGTGTGTGTATGTGTGCGCAGAGCAAAGGAGAAGTACTGCTATTGTTCAGAGTGAATGAGGGTGGATGTTAGCATGCGTTCTCTCTCCTGAATGTGATTTTGCTGGAGCCTGGTATGAATGATCCCCACTGCAGACTGGAAGTCCAGATCCCAGCACAGAGCAGCCAGATCTTACCAGGATCCCCTGGGCTTACCTAGGTCATTTCCTCTCTTTAATGATCACCTCTTAATCACATTTTACACACCTCCATCCTACCATTAAGCCAGGAGCAGCTTCATACAAAGCTTCACGCTGACACTTATTTCTACCCGCTGACCTACAGCAGGGCACCGAGAGCCTGGACGAGCTTTCATCATGATTTGGTGTCCGAGGGCTCGGTCGTGGGTCCACACGTGCCGCTCTACCCCCCTCCATAACCCCTCCGCTTGAACCCACACCACCCTCAGCTCTCGGCAGCGTTTAATTATTCTCTCATTACCTTCCGGTGTCCTGCACCTCCACTGGACCTCACTGTTCTCCGCACTAGTGGCTTCCACTCGATTGCCTGGGTTAATGGGGGAGACGGGCCCAAGCGGCTCTCCTTCCCGGAGGCGGTGCTCCCAAACACCTCCGACGCTGCCAGCAACCTGCAGACGCACGTGCTTTCCGACACTCCTGTTCCGTACGGGCTCGATGTGCGGCCTCTAGCGTGACACCCCACCCGCCCCACCCCCATCACAGCTGGAGATGCGGCCTCAACGGAGCGGAAGGCTGGAATTGGCCGTGAGGTCTGGCAGCACTCGTCTTCACGGTGGCACTTCCGATTTGCACAGAGGGAGAGATATAAACAGGAGTATTAAACCAAGAGCAGCAGGGCAGAGCTTGGTGAAGTGAACACTGGAGAGAAGGGTGACTGGGTTTGGTCGGGGGAGTGGGGGGGGCACAAGTCTAAAGATTAGGATGTAAAATAATGAAGTGGTGTGACAACATAAGCTAGGGAGAGAAGGAGAGAGAGAGAGAGAGAGAGAGGCAGAGGGCAGGAAAGAGAGAAGCGGAGGATGAGAAAGGGAGGAGGGGAGGAGGGAGGGTGTGGGTAGATCCAATCTCCGGCCCTGTCTGTCACAGGCAGGGTGTTTACTGCCCTGTGTCTGCTCCTCTCTGGCCCTCTTGCCATCGTTTCGCATGCAGAGTGTGGCGTGGTGTGTCCGCTGCAGTGATGGCGTGCCAGGGTTGGTCTGAGCTCACGGCTGCAGCAGCAGACGGACAGAGCTGAACTCTGCCCCCTCCCCCCTGCAGGGCACCCGCAAAGCCAGGCGGCGCGAGTGATTACGAACTGCAATGATTATGACTTTGTTCTTGCGAGGGCCGCTCCCACTGACACCTGCAACAACGGCCGACACGAGGCTCACAGTTAAAGACTTTACTTCTTTTTTTTTTCCTTAGCTTTGCAGTTCGGATAAGGGAGTCGGTTATTGGGTGATTTCAGTCGCTCCCGGCCGTTACAGTCTGAGCGGAGCGTTCTCTGGCAGGCAGACGACTGCCGCGGGCCGTGGTGTGGCTCTGACGGGCCCGGCGTGATGCAGGAACGCTGGGCTCAGCCTCGTCCCTGTTTCCAGAAGTGTCTGACTTATCAACAACTCATGAAGCATGTAGGCCAACTGAAAGTTCAGCATCTATCCTCCCTGTACAGCACAAGCACTGTGTTCCTAAGCTTACCATTACACAGCGCACTGCAGCAACCCTCCTGCAGCCAGCACGCCTTCCAAAGGCACAAAACAGCATTTTTCTTGAGCAACCATAGTGAGCAATACTGAGGACATGCCCACTCAGCACTACTGCTTTCATGTACACACACCTACACCCACACCCACACACACACACACACACACACACACACACACACACCTTGAGAAGTGATTCTGAATAACATATAGTTAGTGCTGCAACGTATACTCCCTTAGGGCAAGCACCAATGAATGTTAATTCCACTCGGCTGCCAGCGAGGGGATGTTCTTGATAAAGTATGATTGTGTGTGTGTGTGTGTGTGTGTGCACTAGTGTGTCTTGTCTGTCCTCTGAAGCCCCGAGGGCTAGCGGCCACCCCAGCACTCCCTGGTCCACTGCCACCTTCACATCACACATTAGTAAAATGGAGCCCAGAAGCCTGCCTCTTCCACTCTCCCGTAATTAATGAGTTGATTATTCAAATGAAGTGGGAGACAGCCCCCCTCCAGCATACTGATACGAAAACACGCCTCCACTGTGGGGAGAAGAAGAGTCTCCACCCGGACACGCGTGATGGCACCACACAGACCTTCTCAAGGTTAACTAAAGTGGAGCGTCTCCGTGGCGGCAAGAACTGTGCACGCGTGGGAGGTTTGCATGTGCTTTTCCGTTTACTACTTTTATGCCCTCCATAAATAGGAAACATCATCGATATTGTGCCTCGCACGGGTAGTCCTGCATCAGCACGCCTGCCCAGGACAGGAAGCAGGCTGTAATAAACCTCGAGAAGGTTATGAAAACAGACCTTATAAAAGGCAGCTAAATGATATCAGACACTTGCAACATACAGGATCAGTGAGGTATCAGTAATACAAACCCAGAGGCAGTAAAGTGGTGTGTAAAGGGTGAGCTGGGAACCACACGGAGGCCTGTGGTTATGTGAACAGCAGGAAGAGTCCTGCTCGCAGCATGGCCAGGCTCTGACCCTCACATTACAGCTCTGTCACAAACCATTGCAGAAACCGCTGCACCTAGGACCGATATCTATGCACAATCTGAGCTTTGTGAATTAAGGTACAACCTGCAAGATTATACGCTAATCAGGCCAATTCGGCAAGCGGGAGTCATTATCCAGTAATGGCGATAAATTGTGAGGAAGTGATTACCCTTTTGTAGGGTAGTTTGTGCATTCTCTGTGCTTTTGTTTGCATCTCTGCTGATGTTGGCCCTCCCGCATGTGGCAGGGAACGCGAGAGTGATTGCAGCTCTTACTGAAATTACTGATCCCGTCTTTAATGATGTGAGATAATTTCACCTCTCGCAGGCATAATGCAGAAAAACACAGTGCATAACTGTTTCTCTCCTCTACAGCAGCAGACAGAACAAAGCCTAAAAGTCTGCTGTGCTAAATGTAGTGAGACATACAAACCACAGCCATTCACATGCACACGATGATTGTACAATATGTACAGACATGGCGGACTCTCAAATCAGTCTGTGTCATGAGCTCCCCCTACTGGCGAGCATACAGTATAAGATCATTCCAAAAAGGACCAGAGCATAATTATGCCTGTAAGAAATGTCATTCGTGTGACCTTGTAGCTCTAAATCCTCTGCATAAATCACATATCAAGGAATAAAATGGAGCTTTGTGAATTCACTTAGAGATAAACTTCACATTTCACTAAAACAATGTCAGATAAAACAATGTGTTACATATCGTAAGTCAAGACAATGAGATTTTTACAGAATTTAAAAACACACTTCAACACAATGGGAATTATGTTAATTTTCTAAGCTGATAAAGAATGTAGTTCATTGTACCTGATATTAACAAAAAGACTGCTTTCATACACCAACAGCCATACATTAGGCATTTGAAGGCTTTAAAGCAGTGAATTTTTTTAATGTAATTCTTTCAAGATGGCTGACTTTATTTCAGTAGTGGGAATATACTCTACAGGCATAGTCCAAAGTATGGATCACATCTAAATTTCAAACACACACACACAGTCCGGAGAATCAGTGAAGATCCATTGCTGAACTGTAAGCTCTGGATGAGCCACAGCTTTGCAGACAGACTGGAAAGTAAAAGATGATAAATGTAAATAAAAAGATATAAATGACAACTATGAATAACTAACATATTTGTATGAAAGACTATACTATGTTATAGTAAACCACATATAGAGTAGACTATACTATGTTATAGTAAACCACATATAGAGTAGACTATACTATGTTATAGTAAACCACATATAGAGTAGGCACCCACATTCTTTTTTCTGCATTAAAAGTGGTCATCAAACACTTTGTCCTCTAGATTCTCCTGGGTTTCTTCTTTGATGACTGAGGATAAAGCAAGAGTAAAGAACTGTGGAATACTGAACAGATGAAAATACTGAACTGAAGATTCATAATTGGTTTCTCTCCAAATGTTGCTGTCCTTCGTTTAAAGATTATGCTACCCGTGTTACAGTGAACTACATGTAGATAGAGTATGGCTTCAACCAGGAACCCTTGCCCAGATAAGCAACGTGTGTGTTTGTGCAATGTGTGTGTGTGTGTGTGTGTGTGTACCAGTGGGTGCTCCAGAGTACTCAGATTTGCTCTGCTGTCCAGCCGGGGGAGGAAAACTCAAAGAGCGGCTGATCAGTGGAACTGGGGTGTCAACGCTGAAACTTTTTGTTCGTTTGCGACACTCAATGGCCAAATGACTTCGGCACTCTTTATGACAGCTAACCCCACATACTGACAGAAAGAGAAGGTGGAGGTCATTATTATTATTATTATTATTGTTGTTGTTGTTGTTGTTATATGACACAGACACATTTCATCTTGATTAAAGCATCTCCCTTAACAAAAATTAAAAGCATTAAAATAAAAATGATTTCTTATATTACTACACTTTTTTACAATTATATATTTCCTTACCAAATTAAATATGTGAACTGATAAACTATTTACAGACTGCATTTAAAAACATCTCTAGAGCTTTCACTGCCAATGTTCTCTGGAACATTATTCCAAAATTAATACTTCAAGAGACATGCTTCAAGCAAGATGGAGTAAGCATTAACAGGCTTTATGTTAATAAAAGCGCTACTTTGTAGCCAAGATGAAACTTGAAACATGAAGCCAAAATAAGATCAGTGTAATATGCTCTGACAGCAGATTTCCATGCTAGAAACATTTTGGAGTGGTCTAATCTAGAGATTGTGGGTCTAAGAGGTTAGTGTCTCCAGATCATGTAGAGTACACATGTAACATATTTTGGATATGCTTCTTTAAATGATAATATGCAGTTTTAGAGACGTTACTTATATGCTGCTCAAATGCTAGCCTTGCATTAAGGATGGTTCGGTTGTTCTGGTTTATCAGAATTTAGGACAAGGATGGTTATGGTCTTCTGAGCTTTCATGTCTTTGACAAATTTTTCCTTTTATAGAAATGTGTTGCTGAATCTGGCTGAACTGATTAGTCAAACTTTGGATTATCAGTATAAAAATTAAATTAACAGTAAGCCTGGCTATTACATGTCAAAGAGGAAGTATATAACAGAAGAACAACAGAGGGCTTGAGATATAACCTGGTGGCACACCAAAATAAATCACATAAATTTCCAGCTCAAAAATTCCTGTTTTGAGGTCTGTCAAGTAACACTTAAATACAGGAAGAACTTATTGGTCCAAATCTTGTGTAAGTACTCCCCTCCAGACTATAACCACCCTTTCCTGATATAATAGGATTAAGTCTGTTGGGGTTAGTTTCTACCAGATTTGCACACTGATTGTGAGTGATTTTCATTGTACTTGTGCTTGGGATCATTATTGTACTGAAATGGGAAGTTTCTCCCAATATTTATTTTTTTTTATCAGAAGAAGGCTATCTTGCAGTATGTACCTGTATTTTGTAACATTCTTCACTTTTTAACAAGATGCCCAGTCCCTGCTGAGGAAAAGCATTCCCATAACATGATGTTTCCACCTCCATACTTCACTGCTGAGGTTGGTCTTTGTTAAAGAATGGACAGTATTAGGTTTGCACTACACATATCGTTTTCAACTTTTTTTATTGTTTTAAATCTGATCATATCTCACATGTTAACTGACCCCACATGTTTTTTTCAGTAATATCTTCTTTCTGGCTACTCTCCTATACAGACCAATTGCAAGCAGAGTTTTTGATTCCACTGGCTAGTGCACATTCAGTTTCAGACACTGAACTGTTTCACTCTTTCAGAGAGATTGCTGGCCTCTTTGTGGTTTCACTCACAAGTGGCCTTCTTGCTCCCATGTTTAAAAGGACAGCTTTGTCTGGGTAGTGCAGTGATGTAGTGCGGCTTCCATTTCTTAACAGTCCTTACTGGGATAATCCATAAACTAAAGCTACACTGAATATTATTTTGTAGCTTTTTTGTATCTCTTTAAGCTCATCTCTAAAATCCTTTGAATGCTCTTAGATACTTTTCACAGCTTTCCTTCTGATTCACAGTTTGATTAATGGTACTTGGATCAAGGAGGTCTTTTATCCAGAAAAGGGCAACCTTTAATTATTCACAGGTAGAAGCTGATTGTAAGCCAAGTTTACCTTCTTTAGGACAATATCTTTTATCTGTGTCAACTTATCTGAGCCTTCATAGCTTTTCAACAGTATATTTCAGGTGGTCATTTTTGCTGCAGAATACTTTCTTACATAAAATTAATATCACTTTAAATTAGTTAACTTGAAAAGTCCCTGCAATCCTGAATTGGACAGAGCAGTTTCTAAGATGAATGATTTGAAGATCAGTCTTTTAAAATAAAATATCATACAACAAAAAAAATTCTAAGTCTTATCCTGATGAATCTTATGACTTTTAAGGGACTTAACTATTTTTGCAAAGCATATATAAACAATCTGCTCCCCTCCTCCTCCCCCACCCCCAAAAAACATATTCATATTCATAGTTGTTTACATTGGTCTGGTTTACTAAAATACATTTACAAGTGAATTTAAAATAACCATAATTAATAACGTGTTTTTTAATAACAGAATTCATACCTTTGCATTTGTATCTTTGCTTGTGAAATCCCCATATCTAAAATAAACAGCATGTTAGAACAGTTAACATTAATTGTTCAAACAGAAGAAAGCATAAAGAAGCAGCTCACATATTTATCTACACGGGGCTTTAAAACATATATGTTGTGTTCATGGCTTTAATGGCATTGGCTAAAGACATGAGGTTTGGGCTTTTAGTAACAGGAAGCATGAAAATGGGAAGTGGTGAGAGCCCACACCCTCTTACATCCGCCCCCATATCACCAGCTCAGAGCACAACACCACCTTCCCTGCAGACACACCTTTCACTATCAACAAACATTTTTAGAGGATGTACAGAAAATTGCCATGATAGATGCCAAACAAAATCAAGAGGCTTTCTGTGTTTGTCCGAAAGGCAATATTGGAAATACACATATAAAGAACTACAGCGGTAACACAGGGTATTATTGTAATCATTAGGCTCTGGACATCACCAACAAATAATGACTAGACTGTCAGATTATACTCTTGGGTTGTTCAATTGCTGAAGACATGTCTTTTCCATCAGTTTCAGTATGGTTTCTTACTCCACTCAGTCTTTCTCACTTTAGCTTATGTCACCTGACTTGTATACAGCCCCCCCCCCCCACACAGTTCCCATATGTACTTACGATCCCTGAGCAGTGTTGACACACTGTGGGCTTAATGCAGCTTGTGGCTGCAAATGTGTGCACAAAGCCCATCTTACAGTTGAGCACGGAGCTTGCTCTGGTGAAGTACTCCACCATCTCCTCTTGGTTGATTTTGCCGTCTCTGTGGGGGTAGTGAGAGAGACGGGGGAGGCGTGTTGTAATAAACGTGTAATAAGCAGATAATTATGGGATAGACGTGAGAATAAAAATGAAAGAATGCTTTGAGTCCCCTCACTGGTCTCGGTCCAGTTCATCAAACTTGCTGAGGTAGGGGAAGTTTTTTCTGATGGTCTCAAATTCTTTTTGAGAAATGTAACCATCACCGTCCGTGTCGAAATTTTTAAATACAGACTGAAACATAATACAACATAATACAACCATTTCCTTTCATTACGCACAACATATTTGCACCTTTCAAATGATGAAAAGGTCATATAATGAATTAGTCATATTTGAATAACCTGCCTCCACCATCTTCTCAATGTGTTTGTTGATGATGACTGGATCAGCCTTCGGTTTGACTGAAGACGCCCACTGCTCTATTAGAGGAGACTGGGGCTTAGAGACGGATGTCTAATATGTGGTAAAAAAAACCCAAAAAAAACCCCACAATGGAGCAGTCAATATCGCAAAAGACAACATGGCCAACATGGCACTGGGATTAGTATAAATGACTGCTGTCTGAAGACTGAAAAGAGTAATTGCAGAGTAGTGGTCCAATTTCCCAGCTGCAAGTCCAAGTAAGTGGATTATGCAATCAAAATCAGTACATTAATCTGTCAAACTGAGTCACGAGTGGTTGTAATTGGAGGCTATGTTCTATCACTTGGCTCTGATTGGTGCTTTGTGCAGATGTGATGCCAAAGGGAGGGTCTCACAGATAATTTCAGGCTGCGTGGTTCTCTCTGCAGAGAGAGCTGATAGATCTCCTCTTCTGAGTGGTATTGGTCCAGAGACACCTAAGCTTATTCAAACACAAATGCCTGCATTACCCCAAAACACAGAGTAATCTTTAAATTCATTGAACACTCTCAATAATAGACAAAATAATCAATGTAAAAGCTCCCACATCTCCAGACACAACATGAAAGGCAGTATCTGTGTTAGCAAGCCTCGCCTCAAGTGGAGCAGTGCCCCCACCATGCCCCCAGCCATGCCACCAAGACCTGGCACTCACAATGAGCAGGTTGAGGAGATCCGGGTTGGCGTCGATGTGGGGCGGCGTGCTCTGGATCTGCGCTAGCTCCTGCAGGATGGTGTACAGCTGCTGGGTCTTGGTTAGGTTGACGCGGCTCTTCATTGGGTCGGCCCAGTCAGGCAGAGCCACGTGTACAGCTATCAGGTCCTTCAGGTGCACGCCCAGAATAGGAAAACGAAAGCCGGCGCACTCAGAGAAGCATTTCCGGTAGCGGCCGTAGTTCTCACACGACGTGACCAGCTCCGCCAGCCTATCGAACAGCTGATAAGACAGAGCAAGACAGAGTGGTACAGCAGCACTCTTCATGTTGAATTGGGAGGATAAGGAGATTTCTCCTGATCAGTCCTGCTATGGCAACTACTACGCTGAGCTACCTGATATCAGGCATCAGTCTCTGTGATGCTTCTGTTGCTTTGGAAGGTGGTACACAGTGTAAAAGCACTAACTGATGCCGACAGCTTAACAGTCACTGAGGGGACTTACTTCTCTTTGCATCACCTATGAAATTATTTTATACTGCAACAAATTACAGATTATGCCTCCAACCAACTTTATTATGAATTTAAATCCGATTACTGTCACTTCCATGTGCCAAACAGTCATGGTAGGTGAATTCTCCTCTAACTTTGTTTTTAGCAGAATTCTGAATTGGCTTTTACCTTTTGGGCGTCATTACCAATCAGAGCCTGTGTGGTTTTCAGTCTGGAGATGGAGCTGTTACTCAGACCACCAATAACTGCCATCAGGGTGTTGAAGTTCTGTAGTTCTAGAAGTTTCTAAATACATACACACCAGATAAACAGGAAGCACATCTACATGCAGAAAACTACGTCAGGACGAAGAGTTACCCTTGTGAGCACAGACTTACAATCAAATAATCAAAGGAACTTGGCCAACATCCTTGAAAAATGTTATGATGTCAGGAACGTTTTATACAGAATGTGGTATTCTTGGTCTGAGAAAGGAGATGTCTGACCTGGGCCACTTTGATGAAGTCAGTAATGACAGTGGCCCTCTGCTGTGCTGTGGGCTTGCTGAGCACCATCATCTGAATCCACTGAGACACACTGTTGAAGAGGCTGATGAAACGCTCCAGGATGGGGTTATCCACAGTACAGCCATGCATCACAAAACTGTGATAATCCTGGAACTGCACAGGAATTTTAATTACAAACATTGTATATAAGTGAGTGTGTGTAATTGGTGTAAGGATGCGGGTGCGATTGGTGTAAGAATGTGAAATGTGTATATTCACATATCAAGACACCAATTGCTTTTACAGCTTACCATTAACCCATAAGGCTATTGTTAAGCACTTTTTAAAGTGTATAATTTAGAGTCTAGTTCTTGCTTAGGGCACTACAGTAGCCATAGACAAAACAGCCCAAGCTATCATCCAGCACCAAGCCAACATCACTGGCATCCGCTCTGGGATCGACTCAGGAGCCTTCAGGTAGCTGGAACTAAGCTCTATCCCTAGACACTCTGGGATCGACTCAGGAGCCTTCAGGTAGCTGGAACTAAGCTATAGTCCACGGACACTCCAACGGTCCACTTTGGCAGTGTTAGCTGGAGCCTCACCAGAATCTTACAGAAGGACTTGAACTCCATGTAGGTGAGGTGCTCTGCCAGGGTTGAGGCATCCAGGTGGTCGAACAGCAGAGAAGCTTTGCTCTTCTTCTGCACAGATGAATTCAGTTGTCGCTTCCATTCATACGATGGGCTTAAAAAAACAAACAATAGTTTGATTATGCATCCTGTGCTACTGCATAGTTCATCACTATTCATCACATCCTGTTTTGACACAATTTTCTGACAGTACACACTGAGATGACAAGGAAACATTACGATCTTCTCTCATACCTAACTCCTGTTGGCATAACAGGCCACATTCACAGTGACTCACTAATACAAAAGGCATCTGATGCAATGGAAGTTTCATCAATCAGAGGAACATGCAGCGGTATGTGGTGATTGTTATGGTAGCATGGTGTATCTGCGAGCGGCACCTTGCCGCATCACAGAGAGGTGCTCATCAGAGAATGGCCATGCTCACTCACAGGCTGTCTATGTCCAGGAGGAGGCTGTGTCTAACATCCCCACTCTGCTCCAGCTGCTCCTTCAGACAGCGGATCAGCCCGGCCAGCTCCGGGTTCAAGTCAAACTCAGCCGGGAACTTGCACATCCAGTATCTGCAAGGAGGGGGAGGAAGGAGGGAAGGGGAGAGAGAGAAAGAGAGACAGGGAGGGGTAGGGAGAGAGACAGAGGAGAGAGAGAGAGGGAGGGGGAGAGAAGAAAGAGACAGAAGATGAGGGAGAGCACAGGGCCTAGTAAAGCATGAAATATGTCTGCTTTCTCCTCTAACAGAATGAGCGCTCTGGGCTGTCTCACCTCAGCCATTTTCTGTGAACTGTGACTGTATATTGGTGGATCAAACTCCACCTCCTGCAGGCACAAGCCTTATTTACAGTAATACATCAAACCACAGAACTCTACTTCAGCCCCAGCGTATTTCGACACGTTTGATTCTTAACTCACTTGACAAGATAACAAATCTGTGACTGGCGACCGGCACTGCAGTGCTCCTCCTGAGACCTGCGAAATTGTTATGGCAAATCTCCATTTTTATCAATGCAATTCGATCTAAGAAGTGTGTGGTGGATGGGTGGAGCAAGTGAATGATGGTGGTAGAGTCTGCTTTACATCCCTTTGGTTTACAGTTTGAAGCTCATGCTTCAGCCTACCTCCCATGTCTACAAACTCCACCCTACCACAGCTATTCACGATCTCCAGATTGGAAACCAAAAGACTTGACTTGATTTGACTTGGCTAAAGGAAGCCATTTGGAGCTGTGTGAGAAGGATACTTGTGTAGCAGCTTCTTGGCCAGTTCAGTGGAGGAAAGGTACCAGGGATGCATCATGAGGAACATGCGCACCAGAGACTGATCCTTCATGGCTCCTTCATCATCTGAGAGAAAGAAAGGTGGGAAGGAGCAGTGAGCTGGGCTGTGAACCATATCTCCTTGATTTGGATGTGTTTCAGTTAAGTCTCCCAATGGTTCTCTCCTCATTGTTCAGACTGATCAGTTACAAGACTGTAAGGTAACACAGCACCTCAAAAAGGCATGTGGAAGGGTGGAAAAAGAGAAGCACCTTCACGCTGAAACAGAAAGCATGGAGATCCCTGCAATCGAGAGAGAAAGAGAAAGGGAGAGAGAGGGAGGGTGGGTGAAAGAGGGAGAGGGAGGGTGAGAGAGGGAAAGAGAAGGACAGAGAGGGTGAGAGAGAGAGGGAGAGAGAGGGAAAGAGGGGGATAGGGAAGGATAGAGAGGGTGAGAGACAGAGAGAGAGAGAAAGAGAGGGATAGAGAAGGGCAGAGAGGGTGAGAGGGGGATAGAGGGTGAGAGAGGAATAGAGAGGGAGAGAAAGGGAGAGAGAGGGTGAGAGAGGGAGAGATGAGCTGGGAGGTCATAGCACTTACACCAGAGTGAGTGTCACTACTGACCAAAAGCTTTGATGCATGCTTCCACCAGTTCCTCCACGCTCGCCGACTGATCCAATGACACGCTCTCCATCCTCTTCTCTCTGTTTCTTTCTCTCTCTCCCTCCCTCTGTCCCTGTTTCCCCCTCGCGATTCTTCACGCCTCGCTTTGATCCCTCTGTCACTCTGCAAATACTGTGTGGCAGCACCATGTGAGTCAAAGCAAACAGGAGAAATGAAAGGGAGGCTCTCCGATATGGATATAAGCATCATAGGAAGCTCATGTGAAAAGAAAAACACGCTTCCACTTCCTGGAAAAGGCTGAGCCATAGGTGTTAAGATGTAATGATTTATGAAGCCACATTATGACTCAAATACAACCAAAAAATAGTTAATCCTGACTATAATAAGAATATATCATATATTTCCTTACCTTTTGAGCCTGTTTGGCATCAACAGTGTAAAGATTATAATGATTACACCGTAATAATTGAAGGAAGCTTGAAGCTTGAAGTTTGACAGGCTGTGAAACTGTGAGAAGGAAACACTGTGCCCTTGAAAGTCACAGAAACAGAGGCCACTAAGGGCTGTGGCTCACCCTAACTACAGCTGTGTTTTACCCTCAATTTCCTGTCTGTTGTGAAATTTACAGCCATTGCATTTCCTGTTATTAACAGAAAAGTTTCAGTCTTTTTTCTCACGTTTCTCACAGTCGTGGTTACCATTCTGTTGGGTTGAAATTATTTTGATAAATGATTATTTTTGAGAAGTTATTAAATTAATAAAGTATTACAATTTTAAAACATACTCTCTAAAACTCCTGCTTTTGCTAAAACCTGTATGCACATATACACACTAATTTACACATATACACACTAATTTACACATATACACACTAATTTACACATATACACACTAATTTACTCATGTTAGTACACACTCTATTCATGTGGACTGACGTGAACAAAAAAAGAACTTAATCAAATGTCCTCTGACTGGTTTGTGAAATGCAATATGAAACAGTATTGAAAACATTATCTATTTGTCAGCAGCCATACTCTTTTAGTATTCATGAAATCATTTGACTGGTCATGAAAGTAATTTTTATCCACATAAGGAGAGAAGGACCAGTGAGCTGGACTGTGAACCATATCTCCTTGATTTGGATGTGTTTCAATTAAGACTCCCAATACTTTGATTATTTACCGAACAGAACATTTTTAAACTTGGTGTTTTCAGGCATAACTTGCCTGTTTCAGATCCCACCAGAGTAGCAGTAGTGGCTAACTGGCCATATACAATACATTTTCCATAACTACAACAGAATGCTTCAGTGCAGTGAGCCTTATGTGGATCAAGTCCAGCCAAGATGAATGAACCGCTGCTTTAATATATATATATATATATATATATACTTAAACTTGAGCTCAGATACAATTAGCATCCCCTAGTGGTTAGTGTGAGTGTGTGTGTGTGTGTGTGTGTGTGTCTATATATATATTTTTTGCACATAGAATACCATGAAAGTACTGTTTTTATGATTATTTACAGTTATAAGAGAAATTCCAATCTTTTCTTTAGAAATGGCCTGTTGAAAAATTATCACTAGCCGGCTATAATTATGTAGTAAAGTTGTAAATGATGATTGGACATTTTTAATTAAATTGATGTCTCTTCTACCATCAACACAAAGATATTTTGCAGAGATAGTGAGAAATACTCCGCCTCTGATGTCGGACATCAGTGTTACTGTAAAATAATTAAATACATAAAGTTAAATAAAAAAATTTCAACACATATTCAGCAGGGTTGTTACGTTTTTCAAATAACGCAATAATCTTAAAACGGGGTAAACAGCAAATAATTATTTGTATTTGTGTCGCTGCTGTGAGAGCAAACTGTAGATTCAGAAGGCATGCCTTTTAAATATCAAGCCCTTTGGGAAGGGTCTTAGGGGCTATTAATGCCCGGCCTACTTGAAAGTTTTTTACACTCTCCGAGCGTTTCTCCGAGGTTATAGACCGTGATGTCAATCAAGCAGTGGTTTGCTCTTGGGAGATGCAGTTCCTTAGTTTCTATGACCACTTTGGCTGGCAACTTCCACAATTAGTAGGAATATCACTTGAATATCCTGCCCCCGAACTTGTTAATAGTCTAATTACATTATAATTGCACACGGATTCTGAGGGGGAAAATGTAATAGCCTTTATCCTTGATCTGAACCCGCCCTTTAATGAATATTAATGCTCTCGGTTTTTAAATGACCGGCGATGTCAGCGGAGAGGGGCCGTTGCGGTGACAGCTGTGGATTAGTAGAGCGGCTAGGCGTTTATAATTTAGCCTCATAATTTAGCCATCGGATAGACTGCAGTCACCATGTCGAAGCCACTTTCAGACTTTGAAAAAAGGAAACAAATTTCAGTGAGGGGACTTGCCGGTGTTGAGAATGTCTCCGAACTCAAGACAAACTTTAACCGTCATCTCCACTTTACACTGGTTAAGGACCGAAACGTCGCCACAGTTCGGGACTACTACTTTGCCCTCGCGCACACGGTGCGGGACCACTTGGTTGGCAAATGGATAAGAACACAGCAGCACTATTACGAGAAGGACCCCAAAGTAAGTTAAGCTCATTCAGTTCACTACTGCACATAAAACCTATCTTGAAATAAAGACTGAAACTTACATTTTGCAATTTTTTATTCTTTTTTTTTTTGCGCTAGCCAAAAAAGACATGAGAGATAATGCTGCACGCGAGGGCCACCTGCTGAGTCAACGGTGTTAATACAGAGTCACTTAAATGTCAGTGGACATAAATCACTGCAACACTGTATAGCTTTCTGTAACTGATCGCACCCAAACTATCGGTCTGTATCAGCAAATCATGATTTCTGATACTATGAGATATTATTGATTTTTTTTACACAAAATGACAACCACTTGCAAAACTATTCATTTTTATATTTTATTAACAACTGGACCATTCATCGTTACTAACATTACTGTTAAAGTCGTAGTTGGCTGCAGAGGGGTAGCTTCAGAGTAGCTGTATAGAGGGGGGTTTGCTGATGCTACATTAACAGGTTTCTTGCTGCTTGGACTGGCGCTAATGTTAGCTTGCTGCTCCTGGCTTGCATTTAGTACTAGTTCTGTTGTGATTGTCTGACTCACGCGTTCTTGCTGCTCCTGGCTTGCATTTTGTACTAGTTCTGTTGTGTTATCGTCTGACTCACGTCGCTTTCTTTTTGTGCTCTGTTGGGACACTGCCAACACTGTCATATATCATGAACTAGCGTTAACGTTACTTGACTAGCACTGACGTTAGATAGACTAGACTTGTAGAGTCAACGGGAACAGGTGAACTCGTAGTGCCCCATGGGTAATGTAGTTTATATACAGTCATTATGAAACGACCCGAACATGAGTACAAGCTAACAAGAAAAGGTCACGGCATGCCAGATAGTAATCAGTCAGTTCTTTTGTGATCTTGATGCAGTTATTTTTTAGGTTCATAAAATTTAGTGGTAGAACACTAACATTGTGGTCATTGTGGTAATGTCTTAACACTATTTTGCTCATTATAATGGTGCATTGGGGTAAGTACAGTGCACCACCATTTTAATGCTGCCATAAATATTTTTCTGACTTTCTTCATTGGTACAGGCATCCTTTCTAGGTCCAGCTTTCCTTTATTTGGCAAAAAGTTAATAAATTTGAGAGATGCTAAAACACATCACAGAATATCCTCTTAAAATTTAGTGAATTCTCCACTGCAGAGCAGTCTAAACAAAAAAAATTATAATTACCAAAATGCTGCCATCAGTCAGAGTATAGATGCTTTGCTGATGTGCTTCGTATGGGAGAAGGGAACATAATAATGACTTGAACAGTGAACAGTGACTGTGAATTTCATCACTGAGTCATTCAGTATCTAGTGGTCTAAGTGATCACTAGTAGTTGTGCTTTCCTTGCCAAGCATGAATGACAGGGTCTGTTGCTTCCTGGTGTTGCTAAGGGAACAGCTAAGCTCAGCGCCCTTGTGGCTGAGCGATCTAAAGTTTTCTCTTTTTTTCCACCAAGTGTGGAATGCTGTGGTTGTAGCCCTTGGTTGTAACACTCATCAGAAGAAGTGTAGTAGCCCTCATATCAGTGACTCATTCTGCCCAGCTGCAGAGACCTAATGTTCTGAGGATGTGTATGTATTACTCAACTGGGAGAAAGCAAGAGTAAACACTAGATGATAAAGATGTATCTTTTAACTAAACATATCTACCAAATTTTTGAGCTTGCAGGATTTTCTTTATGGATGAGAATGTTCTAAATATTTTCTCCTGCTCACAGCTCACATTTGGGAGAAAGCAGATTTGAACCTCAACCTATATGTTTCAAAAGATCCTCACTGTTAAGAAGAAATCTGGCAGCAATTTTTCAATGTATTCTTTTACCCAGGTATTCAAAACATGTACACTTCTGCTGTGAAAATGCATGACTGGCACCTTGAAAAGGTGCAAAACTGGCTTCACCAACAGACCCCCCCTCCCCACTGAGACACAGATAATGATGGTGAGGATTAGAATGTATGT
Organism: Sternarchorhynchus goeldii; assembly: GCA_028565775.1. Lineage (NCBI taxonomy): Eukaryota > Metazoa > Chordata > Actinopteri > Gymnotiformes > Apteronotidae > Sternarchorhynchus > Sternarchorhynchus goeldii. Next base: position 17,525,453 of record JAOXYF010000003.1, read on the forward strand.
AAGAAAACTGCCATGTGAAGAGAAAACATATTCTCACTATTCTGTAGAAAACCTATTTTTTTAGTTAAAGAAAATACATTTCGCACCATATTAAGAATTTCTAAGTAACTGATTACAATAGACTTTTTGAGAGCAAAAAATATTGATTGACTGAATGAACAGTTTATAGTTGGATTTATGTTAGTAATGTTCATCCCACATTACTTCCTACACCAGTAAGATTATATTGATGATGCTGATGTAACTCTAATATAAGATGCATTCACTACATGATGTTATCTTGTCCTATAAACTCAGATTTAGTAATTTGCCAAATTGAAACTCAAGTGCCCTTGTAATCAGTTACTTAAGAACTTTTAATTGGGAGGATTTATTTGATCAGTGCAATAATTTTAGAGAAAAGGAATGTTACTGCTGGGAAGAAAGCTAGGAAGACCATTTTGGGAGGAGAAACATTTTACTTTTAAAAAATGGCAATTTTCTATTGACAAGCGGCTTATAACTTCCCCTAATGAAGGCATTCACTTTTTTTGCAGAGATTACAGGATTCCTGGGGGAGATGGGGAGTGTTAGGTTAAACTGTCTACACAGTTACATCATGTTCAGTTATTGATTCTATGTCAGTCCTGTAACATGTCATTAAATGTCTGTATTATCCATGTTTAACTAATGGTTATAGTAAATGTTTACTCTTCCTTTCCACTTAATGCAAATATTTTGAAGTCTAACTTCATGCTTGGTTTAGTCATTAATACTTTGGTGGTCACTTGACTTGACAATGATATTCAAAGTGGTGTCGAAAAGCAAAAATACCGGACTGTGGGTGTATTTTAGTCAGGCTAATGTATACTGATTAAATCTCAGTGCAGTTGCACTATCTCTGACCTTTCTCTCCGCAGCAAAGCCCAAGGTTGCTGCAAATTAAAGGTATATTTGATACAAAGGTCAACAGTCACTGTCTCAGTGAAAGGTCACCACTGGAATTTACACAAGATGGAGTGCATCCTAATCTTAAAAAGAAAGATGATCGACTTACACTTTAAATCCCTAGGATATTCCTGGGGAATATCTCATACAGTAGATCTTACATGTCATAAATCTCTTCCTGTGTCCTCATTTAAACTTTTAAGGTTACTCTTTGCACATTTATCAGTATCATTTAAGCAAGGTTGTTATGGCTTTAGGTAATTGTGTGTTAGCTATTACTGCATCAGAT
>JAOXYF010000003.1:17527721-17537774 GCA_028565775.1 Sternarchorhynchus goeldii
TTACTCTTCTACTTCCTTTGATTTTAATGAACGTCATACTCTGTTCTACCAGTATGTAATTATGTGCCACGTCAAAATGACACTTTTAGTGTTATTTATTTTTATGGTTTTTAAGCTCAAGGCAGTATGGAGAGTAGGACGGAGTACTGGGTCCTAAAGGGGAAATGTTAAAAATGTAATATTTTATTTATACTCTATTTAATATTCTATTTATATATACGTTATATTCCTGTTGAATAAAAATACAACAATAAAAAAAAGTTATTGCATTTTCCAAATCTCAGTCATAGCCTTCCAGTTTAGTGCAGAACAGTGCACACTGAGTGCTCTAGTTAACTTAAGGGCCATTTTTACCACAAGTATATCTGTTTCCAAAGTGCCATTTACAATGACAGCACAGCCTCATGCACAGACTACATAACCTTTTCTTATGACCCCAGGGGTGGTTATTTTTACTGGAGTCAAAATGCCAGTGTTACATAATACCACTGACCTTCCCCTGCCCTATCCCTGCATATAGCAAGCACCCCCCCCCACCTCAATTCTCTCTCTCTCTCTTTCTCTTGCTCTCTCTTTTACATCTCATTCCTGCTTACTCATCCTCTGTACCTGGGAATACAACAGTTTGGGAAGAATCTTATATCTCGTGGGCTCCATCCAAGGTTGTATTACCACACTGCCCAATGTTACTCTTCACCAGGGGATTGAGACAAGGAAAGAAAATAATCCTTGGTGTAGCCCCAAAATAGCCAATAACATGAAGACCTACACCAAGGAGATGTTTCACTGCAGAAGTATCTCGAGAGAGAAGAGTCCAAACCACCGCAGACAAACATACAGTAACAACCTACAGTATATAAACACCCAGTAACAACTTACTTAAGCATGCAGTGACAGCCTATATAAACATTCAGATTATCATACACTAACACCCTCTGATCACAATATACAACTGGTAATGTTCTATTTCCACTGGGTTACAAATAATACATACTGAGATTGTTTTTAGTTTTTCCTCTGATATAACCATAACCAGAATTTCAAACAGATCCTGCAGTAAAGAAAGAGGTTGAAATTAATTTGTATTTATTCCGGTATGAAAAACCCTGAACTAAAATATACTGAGTAAAATCAATATTAAGCCTCCTCAGAGCAGTAAAGGGGAGGAACATGTTGACTGCAAAACAGCCTGGGATTTTGTATGGATACATGTCAACCTGTTTTACACAGTCCATGGATGTGATGCTCAACCACTTTTCTTGGGAATATGTTGAATTACTTCAGCCTCCAATGACATTTGGACTCGTCGATGCTCAGCTCTTGCAGGGAACAGATGGTCTTAGTTACGAGGTGCTGCTGACATATGTTGTTTTGAGATTTTGGTTCAAAAGTCATAGTGTAGTCTGACAATCTTAACCCTGTTTACCCTCAGTTCCTTTGAAGGGTATATTATATGTTAGATTGGGTCTTTTTTCATTGCTTGATTAATGGTCAGACCAGTGCAGAACCGATCAATTTAATTTGCTAACCAAAGATGCATTAAAGACTTCAAGTCAGCATTTGTGAATAGCTGCTACATTTTGTATAATTTGTACTTTTCATAAATGCATGGCTGAGTACTATTATTACTATTCTAATGACAACTGGTATTGTTCAAATTATGATTAAAAAAACATTTAATTTTAAACATTTTAGAATTTTAAACAGTTGTTGTGTATTGTTCCTCTCCCTCAGTAGTAATTTATAATATGAACACCACAGGTGTTTAATTGGAAAGTTGCCTTTGTTTGGTTGCCTTTGTTGGTTTGTGATACAGCACCAACAATCTAAGCTGCCTCTTGAACCATAATAAGAGTCCTCTTAAGAGACTCTCTTAATGATAACTGTTAAAGAGCTGTGTCTCTCTGCCCCCACTCCCCTCTCTCTCTAGCGGGTGTACTACCTCTCTCTGGAGTTCTACATGGGTCGCACTCTACAGAACACCATGGTGAACCTGGCTTTGGAGAATGCCTGTGACGAAGCTGCGTACCAGGTGTCTGATCTTTGAACATTACAGCTTCAAACTCAGTTTACTGTGCAGCTTGGTTTGCTGGTTGACTCTGTTTGAAACCAGTAACAATACGCTTCCCCTTATGCTCCCTCAGCTGGGACTAGACATGGAGGAGCTGGAGGACATCGAGGAGGATGCTGGGCTGGGGAACGGAGGCCTGGGCCGTCTGGCTGGTACGCCTTACCGACGTCATAACGACAAAACGTTATGGTACCATTTTAAGGACTGGGATTAGTGTTCAGCTGGGCTCCAAAGAGTCATAATTTCACACTCAGATTAATGGTGAAAACCTTGACAGATGTTAACTAGTATATCCGTAGTTCCATATAGCGGTTTTTCTTCCTCTTTTTCTCTCTCATTCATCTTTCTCTTCTTTCTGCCCCTTCCTAATGCTCCTCATTACTAGCTTGCTTCTTGGATTCCATGGCCTCTCTTGGTTTGGCTGCGTATGGTTATGGAATTCGCTATGAGTTTGGCATCTTTAATCAGAAAATTGTTAATGGCTGGCAGGTAAATCACACACCTGTCTTTCCAAAGGGAATATCTCAGCAGTGGGGATGTGGAGGGAAAGGTTCAAATAAACCAGAAAGCGAGGCAGAGTATGATTTTTATTATGCCAGTTTAAAAATTTATTCAGGTGGAAGAAGCCGATGATTGGCTGCGCTATGGCAACCCGTGGGAGAAAGCCCGCCCTGAATATATGCGCCCTGTGCACTTCTATGGCAGGACAGAGCACCACCCAGATGGAGTCAAATGGGTTGACACTCAAGTAAATGAAGTTTACTGTGTGTGTGTGTGTGTGTGTGTGAGACACTGACGGCATAAGGGAAGTAATAGAAACCATGTGTTAGATTAAGTGCTGCCTTCTTGCTGGTGCTGACAGGTGGTCTTGGCCTTGCCCTACGACACTCCTGTGCCTGGCTACAGAAACAATGTTGTAAACACCATGAGACTGTGGTCTGCCAAGGCTCCTTGCGAGTTTAACCTGAAAGACTGTAAGTAACACGTACACACACAGACACAGACATGACCTCCTTGGTTAGGGATGCGAATCAAACGTGTCTTTACTTTTATCTCTGTACTTCTTCTTAGTCAACGTTGGCGGCTACATCCAGGCTGTGCTGGACCGGAACTTGGCGGAGAACATCTCTCGAGTGCTCTACCCCAATGACAACGTCAGTAAAACCTTCATTCTGGCTCCAGTCGTTTCACGCATGATCTTTGCATTTTACTCATCTGCAGTATCAAACAGACATGCACCAGAGCATTTGGCTGGGGCCGACTTAAAATGGCTCTGTGCAGTTTTTTGAAGGGAAGGAGCTGCGTCTGAAGCAAGAGTACTTTGTCGTGGCCGCCACGCTTCAGGACATCATCCGCCGCTTCAAGGCCTCCAAGTTTGGCTCCAGGGAGGTTGTACGCACCGATTTCACGCTTCTCCCTGAGAAGGTAGGCCGAACACGTACATTCAACATGTTACTATGCTGATGTTCTGAAGGAGGTTAAAAATCTACCTGTACTCAGCTCTCAGCTGAGTCTACAGCCTCTGTCAATGCTAAACCATATTTGTCTCTTTTCTGCCCTCAGGTGGCTATCCAGCTGAATGACACCCACCCTGCCCTTGCTATTCCTGAGCTGATGCGGGTGCTGGTTGATGAAGAGAAGCTGGCATGGCAAAATGTAAAAAAAATATTATGGTCCCAAGATTCTTTTAGCACACAGTCATTTCCAGTCACTTTCGAAAGCATCTGAGCTCACTGAAAGGCTATATTAAGCTCACCACTAGGTGGCAACAAACACAACCATACTGAGCTATCAACATTTTTCCTGCTGCAAGTAACAATAAACCATGATACGGAAAGATCTCTAACATATTATGCTGATATTTCTGACTTAACTCATTTGAAATTGGTACGCAGCGAAGTGAGTCTGCTAGAGTGACGTGTTGTGGTCTGGTGCTAGGCCTGGGACATCACTGTGAAGACTTGTGCTTACACCAACCACACGGTGCTGCCCGAGGCTCTGGAGCGCTGGCCTATTGACCTGTTCCAGACTCTGCTGCCTCGCCACCTTGAGATCATATACGAGATCAACCGGCGCCACCTGGAGGTCAGACAAAGACGCACACCACGCAGGGTTATCTGGCACAATACTGTGATTTGAAAGTAATGCACAGCATGAAAGGTTGCGTTTTCCGAGCATGGTGTGACTGCACACTTATGTGTGTGTTTGTGTGTGTGTATACAGCGCGTGGCCTCCCTCTATCCTGGTGACATGGAGCGTCTGAGGCGTATGTCTCTGATCGAGGAGGGAGGGATGAAGAGAGTCAACATGGCGCACATGTGCATCGTCGGCTCACACGCCGTTAACGGAGTGGCACAAATTCACTCTGACATCCTCAAAGCCACCGTGTGCGTGGCTCTCACAGGCGCAAGAAACACTCGCCTGCTTGGCACATACATCCTCGCGCTCTCCACAGCTCTCACACAACCTTTGACATGTGTTTGCAGGTTTAAGGACTTCTATGAGATGGACCCGCACAAGTTCCAGAATAAAACCAACGGAATCACCCCACGCCGCTGGCTGGTTATGTGCAACCCAGGGCTGGCTGAGGTCATCGCTGAGGTCAGCACCACGGCCAGGTCCATGCTCAGATAACTATAAGGCTCATGTGGCCGAAACAGTTACGCCATACCGAACATCACTGTAGTTGCGCTGAATTTGAAAGCAGTCCTATGTTCTCTTATTGGTTTGTATTCACACTGAGCCCACTGTGATGGCTCTGTGCGGTTTTGTGTGCTAGAGAATAGGTGAGGACTTCATCCGTGACCTGAGCCTGCTGAGGAAACTGCACGACTTTGTTGATGATGACGCCTTCATTCGTGATGTTGCCAAAGTCAAACAGGTGAGAAAAACATCAAGCCGCAAGACGTTTTACTCATGGACTGATGTTAGCATCCATAAAGGAACCAGCATCTTGTGTCTTCATGTCAAGGATGAACATGAAGTCAGTTATGTACAGGAATAGTCAGGTTGATATGGATAGTCAGGGAGCTGAACAGTAGGACTCTTTCTGTCTGCTGCCCCGGTGTAGGAGAACAAACTGAAGTTTGCCAAACATCTGGAGGAGCATTACAAGGTGAAGATCAACCCCAACTCCATGTTTGACATCCAAGTCAAGAGAATCCATGAGTACAAGAGGCAGCTGCTCAACTGCCTGCACATCATCACCTACTATAACCGTAAGTGCGCCCTCGTTTTCACTGCTTCTCCTCTACATGTTCTTCCACATCAATCCCCGTATCTATTACTGTACTGCACATCAATGGCTCTGATTTTAGGGGATTGCACTTTTACATTAAGGGTCGATGTTTAAAACAATCATTAACATTAACAACCAGGAACCATGCAGTAATAAACCGTAAGTATTGTTAAACAGTCATTAAAATCTCTGGCATTTTTCCAAACTCAGTCACATTACTAGACCCTATTTAATCAGGCATGTGCCCCAGTAAAATGTCTCCATACAAGACTATAATCATTGGGGTAAAAAGTCAACACAAACTTGTAGTGTTGTGCAGAACTAAAGGACACAAGCATCAGGACAATGAAAATTCATACATTTCCCATAATGCTCCAGAATCTTATTACATGTTTGAGCAGTTAACATGTCAGTCAGAGCATGTTTCTTTTGGCTATTATGTTCTCTTTACAGGGCTAGAAGTAAGAAATGGTATATACATATATTTAAGTCAGATATGAGGTAGATAATTATAATACATGTATGTTAAGGCTGCCCATTTATGACCAAAAACACATATTAGTCCAGTAATGCAAAGTTAATAGTTAGCAAAAAGGGCACTGCTAAGGACAAAACAAAAGCTTCAAATGAGCAATATCACCAGTGAGCTACTCATTTTGCGGGCTTGTGTTAACTAGCTATCAGGAACTGATATGTAACAACAAAACCACATAAGCCACATGCAGTTTTATGTTTCTAAGGAATTATTCCACACAAATGTGACAATAATATTCTAATGTATTATAAATAATTATACAAAGTGAAAGCAGACAGAATACAAATAATAGTAAGCAGAGAAATGGAAGAGGAAAAAAGCACGAAAGTAGAGAGAGATAGAGAGAGAGAGAGAGAGAGAGAGAGAGAGAGAGAGAGAGTGAGAGAGAGTGTAAAATAGCAAGAAGGGAGGGGAACATGCACAGTTCTCTTTTGACTGACTGGCAAATGAAGAGGTTGAGCTGTACTCTCTTAATTCTGTGTGTGCTCCAGTGCAACACACAGCCATCTGGTGTATAATAAGGTTTCTGTACTGTCACCATATAACCCTCTACCATGTAGTAACACTGCATTTGTTATTCCCAACTAGAATTGGTCATCGTCTGTTTGCCCATGGGCAGCTCCCATGAATGTTAATACAGGTGTTAATTACTTATTTTTATGTAACTTATTTTTGCACAACAGCTCATTAATGCCACTGAGTTCATGGGTAGTTAATGTTACATATAATTGTAAATAACGTTCATTAAGGGAACCTTAATGTACAGGTGTTATCATATATAACATTTTAAACATTTCTTTCAGGCATCAAAAAGGAGCCCAACAAGCAGTGGACCCCCAGGACCATTATGATTGGTGGAAAGGTGAGTTTATTCTTCAGCCTGGAATTGAGAGGGCATATTTGCTGTATGTAACTGGTAGAATCATATCCATGCAGACTTGTGTACCATTATTCTATTCGCTTAACTGGTCATAGGCTGGTTGTATTCTGTTAGGTTAACTGGTCATAGACTGGTTGTGTCCTTGCTGTGCCAGGCTGCCCCAGGCTACCACACTGCTAAAATGATCATACGTCTGATCACAGCCATCGGTGAAGTGATCAACAACGACCCGGTGGTGGGTGACCGGCTCAAAGTCATCTTTCTGGAGAACTACAGAGTCACTCTGGCTGAAAAAGGTGCCCCTTCGCATCTGATCCAATCACACTAGATTTTCCTCCTCGTTTTGATTTGTAAGGAAACAGAACATCCTGATTTACAGTTCCACTTTTCACCCACTTTGCAGCTGTCCCTGCTGCTGACCTGTCTGAGCAAATATCCACAGCTGGCACAGAAGCTTCCGGAACAGGCAACATGAAGTTCATGCTGAATGGTGCCCTGACCATCGGCACCATGGATGGGGCCAACGTGGAGATGGCGGAGGAGGCCGGAGAAGATAACATCTTCATCTTCGGCATGAGGGTGGATGATGTGGAAGCATTAGACAGGAAGGGGTGAGATGTCCTGTGATGGATCTGGGACATTCCTGTGCAAAAAAATGAGTTTGATACATTTGGTGAAGGACTACAGACTCCAGAGTAACAAAAGACATCTTTGTACAACAAAAACTGTAGAGGAACTGTGTCAGAGGAAGCAAACATTTAATCCGAGGGCAGTTTTCACAGAACTTTAAAGGTGAGAGAGATTAAATATCTTCACGGTGGTGAACCGAAATGCAGTAAAACATTGCTGTTTATAAGCTATAATATAGGCAGATTGTAGGCTAATTAACAGCCTCAGGTCAAGGTCTCCAAATAGCCTTGCATATTTTATTAAAACATAATGAAATGGGGGGGTTTTCCCTTGGTGTCATTAAGGTTTTTTTTGTACTTTTTAGATGTAACTCAGTAGTGGCTTATGCATATTCACTGGGGAGGAACAGAAAATGGATGTTAAGGCACTGGCTTTTTTATAACTTTCTTGGACGTGACACATTAAGGTGTTCATAACCCCTGTGTTTAGCCTATTATTATTAGCAAAGTACTAGCTATTCTTTGTCTGCTTTTACTTTAACCTAAATCACTGTTTTAAGTGCAAACTCAGCAACCGCAAAGCATGTTATGCTCTGGCAGTAAAAACCTTTTGCCCAGGACATGAGTGACAAATAAAGATGCCCTGTTTGTCATAACAATGGAAGCATTCCGTGCTGGTTCTGAAATGTCAGTTTATTTATTTACACTGTGGCAGTTTTGTCTCAAAGACGCCTTTGATGTGGGTCAGAGCCTAAAGGCATCGTGGATCGGGTTTATATCTTTAAAACTGAAGTTTATACCAACAGAGAGAGGGAGAGGTGGAAAAGTTCTGTGGCATAAAGCACAAAAGTTCATTTAGAATCAGATCCATTTCCATCACAGCACTGCAGTGACTTCTGAATGACTTCTGAATGACTTCCTAGTGATTTCTGAGTGACTTCTGAATAACTTCTGAATGATTTGTGCTTCTGAAGCTGTAAGGAGTGAAACAGCTCTGTTCCACAGGTACAACGCCTTAGAGTACTACAACCGTATTCCTGAACTGAAGCAGGTCATTGACCAGATATCCGCTGGCTTCTTCAGCCCCAAGCAGCCTGAGCTCTTCAAGGGAATCGTCGATATGCTGATGCACCATGACAGGTGGAAACACTGTGGCAAATTCAGTTACAAACTACATTCTCACGCACACACTCCGCGTGTGACACGTTACTGTTCTTCTAACCCGTTTGTGTAACAACTTAAGTATGAACACGTTTGTTTAAATTGAACATATCAGGACAACTGGGAACAATGTGAATAATTGTCATTACTTGGAATCTGCTCTTTCTCTGTTAACCCTGCACACAGGTTTAAAGTGTTTGCAGACTATGAAGACTACATCAAATGCCAAGAGAAAGTCAGCACTCTTTACAAGGCAAGTGAAGTGAGACCTTTTAGACTCACTGTCAAAATGCACATCACCATCCTCATGATCATACTTATCTCCACTTCAATTATACCTTTTTCAAACAGAAACCCAGGGAATGGACCAAGAAAGTGATCTTAAACATTGCGGGTTCTGGCAAGTTCTCCAGTGACCGCACCATCTCTCAATATGCTCGTGAGATCTGGGGTGTAGAACCCAGTCTGGAGAAGATTGCAGCTCCTGAAGAACTGAAATGATGTCCCTAACAAACCTGAGACCTGACTCGCCCCCCTCTGCTCCCTACCGCTGTAGGAATGACAAGCAAAGCAGTTACAAAAATGATTTAGCAATGTTTCCTTATTCGTCTTGCACTGCTGTTTGTCACACAATCACACTCACACACACATGTGCAGAGTCCAGCTGTCTTCAGTGTTTAATGGTCAGCCATTTTGAAAAGTTTCACTTGTCTAAGAGAAATTAGTTAAAAGAGTTCATCATTGTTCAGCCTACGTGCTTTTCCCTACCTGTGCATGACTACGTGTTAAATGGCAGAGTAACATCAAGCAACATATGACACCGATGTGGTTTATGGTGTAGTTGAGTCTGTTAACTGCTATTTCTAATGAATTCGTTTTTTTTTTCAACTGGAATAAGTTTTTGTAATTAAAGAAAATATAAAAACACACTGGAAAAGTCCTGAACGCCATAGTATCGACAATGTCAGGGAGCTTCCGTGTCATGTTGGACTGCCTCTCTGAGGTAAAGAGTTATAATCAATATGTTGCTTCTGTCAAAGCACTACAACTTTAATAATAAAGTCACTTATCGGCTGAGTGTGTTCTCTGGCATATTCGCTAAAGCACATAAACTGACACAGATACATGTGCATGTATATATTGAAGGTGTAAAATGCTATCAATGGACAACAAACCATTATGAAGTACTTGTAATGAGTTACAGTGTCCTATGATTGTAAGTTAATGAAAGCCAAGTCATTTAATACAGGCAACAGTGAACCTAGCAAACCTTGGCTAAACCTTGGAACACAGTACAAACCTTGGGATGTACTGTGATCCATTGTGTTCCTAGGATCCACAATATTTACTCTTCCTCTGAAAATGTGTGTAGCCCCTGACTGGAAGATCAGGAGATTTCTCAGTGTATTATTTAAATGGACTACTTTCATATTTCCTAGCTTCTCAGTGTATTATTTAAATAGACTACTTTCATATTTCCTAGCTTCTCAGTGTATTATTTAAATAGACTACTTTCATATTTCCTAGCTTCTCAGTGTA
>JAOXYF010000003.1:17538037-17549397 GCA_028565775.1 Sternarchorhynchus goeldii
TTTCATATTTCCTACCTTCTCAGTGTATTATTTAAATAGACTACTTTCATATTTCCTACCTTCTCAGTGTATTATTTAAATAGACTACTTTCATATTTCCTACCTTCTCAGTGTATTATTTCAGAGGGTTATTATCCTCTTGTTTTTTTATTTGTGCAATTTTTCATGAGTTCATTCCTGCCTGTTTTATACACTCTTTTGTTATATAATGGAGATTCGTTGGACTTCTTGCCCATCCGGTCTGTCTAGACCTCCCTCCGATACTTCAAATTCTCCTACTTCTCTCTTACATAACTTGCCACCTTGCTGAGTGTGTTTGCTGATTCATTGCATCAGGGGTTCCAGGTCCTGTAGTTCATTAAACTTTTAAATGTGTTTGGGGGCACAAGGGGGGGGGGCAAGATGGCTGTTGGACTTTGACATCTAGACCATACGGAGTGCTGAAGTGGTGCCTCTGGAGGGTGGTGAGAGAGATTTTCATGTGAGCTGTGTGGATCTTATCTGCCAATTGCAATCAAATGGCAGTATCTGCAAACAACCTTTGTGTCACTAAGGTGACATACTTAACTGGTAATTACACTTTAACATCTTTCACTCATAATCTCCTAACCTTTCCTTCCCCCACCTCCATACTCCATCCCACCCACCACATACATAGGTACACATATACACCCACTCTTACTCATTACATTACATTTACTCTCTCTCTCTCTTTCTCTCTCTCTCTCTCACACACACACAGACACACACATATACACACATAAGCTCCATCCCTCTGCAATAACTCTCAAGACCAGAGGCAGAACCGTGAAGGGTATACATCTCAGAGAAGTCCAAGGTTTTAATTTTTGAATTTCCTTGCCTCTAACTGTTTCACTACTACTGGAAAGGTTCTCATGGCCACAAGAAGTGTAGCAACATTGTTTTTAATACAGAGTTTAATCCAGTGTTTTTAGTCCAGTTTTTAAGTTACAGAGAAAAGCTGAAGGATTTCCGTGGCTGATTCCAAACAACAGCGTGACCTGCCTGAAAGTATGTCCATCTGTTGCCGGTATATATTTGTTTTACCTTGACTTAATGTGAAGAATACTTTTGGTGCCTTTTTAGCAGTTTGTGCAGAGTTGATTATCCAAATGTTTGCACAGCCTAACAGACCCTTCCTTCATGCTGCTGAATGTGATCCCAGGCTCAACGCTTTCAGACGCTGCGGCTGCTCGCAGGCATCCCTCAACCATGGCGTTCGCAGACGTCCTGGAGCAGGTGGGCAGCACGGGCCGCTTCCAGTACCTGCACATCACGCTGCTCGCCCTGCCCATCCTCATGCTGGCCAGCCACAACCTGCTGCAGAACTTCGTGGCGGCCGTGCCGCCGCACCATTGCATCGCCCACAGCAACCTCTCGGCCCCTGGGCTGGACGCAGCAGAGATCCTGCGCGTCAGCATGCCCCTGGACCGGCAGGGCAAGCCTGAGAAGTGCAGGCGCTACGTCCATCCACAGTGGCACCTGTTGGGCAGCAACAGCTCCGCGCTGCTCGAATACGAGATACAGGACAAAGAGATTGAGACACAGGGATGCGTGGACGGCTGGGACTATGACAGGAGTGAGATGACATCTACTGTCATTTCAGAGGTAGGAGGAGAAAGGGTCTGTATTTTGCAAAGCAAATGCTTCTGTTAAATGTATAGTCTGCTCTGCCCTTAAAAAAAACATTATGTGTGACATATTCTCTGTTTTTCACTAACAGTGGGATTTGGTCTGTAATTTGCGATCTTTAAAGCAAATGGGACAAACCATCTATATGGGAGGGGTGCTTGTAGGTGCGTTGGTCTTTGGAGGACTATCTGACAGGTAGGGGTTACTATGTCATATTACAACAAATAATCAAAGGCAGACTCAACTTTGATCTTGTGTGACTGAGTCAGATTAAAGCAACCAGCATTCAAAACAGGATGTTCTGTCTCTAACATAATATTGTAATTCGTTAACAAATAGCAGTACAAATAAATCATTACTGGAACAAATCAATAAGAAATTGGAATCTCCACACCACCAATGTTAAGATGGAGAGACAAATAAATAAAAACTGACTGACACCAAACAAAGTCCAAAATTAAGAGAAAGAAATTTCCTTTAAGAGGCTAATGCATTTTAATAAGGGGAAATGTTTAAGATGCACATGACCTGCTCTGCCGTCCCAGGTTTGGGCGTCGGATCTTGCTCGTCATCTCTAACCTGATTTTGGCGGTGTCTGGCACGTGTGCCGCCTTTGCCACCTCCTTTTCCATGTTCTGTGTCTTCCGCTTCTTCTGTGGCATGGGTCTGTCAGGCCTGATCCTCAACGCCTTTTCTCTCAGTGAGTTCCCACCACACCCCCATCACCCACTTCACAAAGCCCCAGTCACAGCCAGCTTGCCTAATAGAGTTCCACTGCAAAAAATTAAAAATAAATAAATCATGTCTGTCTGCTTAAGTGTCACCGACTGTGGACCATTCTGAAATGCTGGTATTGAAGGACTGAAAACCAGTATCATGTCCACCAGGTTCATTGTAGACTATCTGTTGTACCAAGGCACACACAGAATGGAGGGAGCACAGCTCAACATCAGAATTGTGCACATGCTTTTTAAAAAAGGCCTGCTCCTTCGCCCTGTTCTGCTGCTTCAGTCAGGGCGACAAAAAAGTGTTTTACTCACTTTCTTGCTCTCTCTCTCTCTCTCTCTCTCTCTCTCTCTCTCACTCTCGCTCTCTCTCTCTCAATGATTCTACTTTTTCAGCATTTACTTTCATCATTGCCCTCTGTACTTTTCTTCTCACTCCTGTGTATTTTATGACCGCTCTCACATTTGTCATGATAAGTTATTTTATTTACATTTAAATTTAATTGTATTAATTAATTACATTTAGTATAATTAATGTACACAGGTAATTGTGAAATAATTCATTTGAAAAATAACACTACATGTGAATTATGTGATTCTGTTTTTTAACACAGGCTTGCAAAATCAGCAGTTTACTAGTTATATTTATCATTTTATAAGCTGATGCAGTTAGCAGTTCCACCCTTTGCTAACACAACCAATGCCTTTGCTTCAGTGGTCTAATGTGTGGTTTTGGTGGGTTAAATGGTTAAATGAGTGGCTTAGCCTTAAATGTATGCATCATCATTACTTTGTCTTCTGTGTATCTGACTTGTGTTGACTGCTATCTAGTGAAAGGAGAAGGTGAAATAAACTCTGAAGCGCTGCAGATGCTTACATTTTCGGAAAGATGCTTGGTCATAATGGGAAATGTAGAACCTGGAATGACTTTATGTGGCGCTAAAGTTAAAAAGTCAAGTTAAAAAGTCAAATATCTCTTTCATACTGACATTTTTCCACGTGAATACAGTGGGGTATACATTTTTTTTACATTTTTTAAACGTGCTCCATTTGTTCGAATGAGGCCCCTAATGTCCACCACTTAAATGACTGAAGAAATTTAAAACGACAAGCTTCTGAAAGCCTGTGCACCCACTCCAAAACATCTGAATGGATATTATTTCATTAACCAGTAAAAGTCCAAAAATGATTTTCAAATATATATAAATATAAAACAAAACATATGCAAGATTACGAAGTCCATGCATCAGACATAGTGACATCTAGTGGTGAAACAGAGAAACTGAACAACTTCTCCGTTCCTCGCTCCTCAGTTGTTGAATGGATCCCCACTCACGTGCGGACGGTGGTGGGCACACTCACGGGTTACTGCTACACTTTAGGCCAGCTCATTTTAGCGATGTTTGCTTACAACATTCGTGATTGGCGCTGGCTCACTCTGACCGTCTCTGTGCCTTTCTACGTCTCCTTCCTCTACTCGTGGTTAGTACCACTGCTACCTAAGAAAGCAGTTTGTCTTGTATTTCTCTTTTGTCACTTAATATCAGGTATGCAATCAAAAGATACAGACTATGTTAAGAATGCATTTTGCTAGCTCTCCATCAAAAATGTTTCTGTCTGACTTTACACTTGATTTTGCAGGTGGTTCTTGGAATCTGCAAGGTGGCTGGTCCTGAACAAAAAGTCTCAGCAGGCAGTCAAAAACCTCAAAACTGTGGCTCACATTAATGGTCACTACACTGAAAAAGAAAAAATAAGCATTGAGGTGATGAGAGTCAAAAGGATCATGCTACTTTTGCAGTCATCCAAACCGTTCTATAACCAGGTGTGTGTGTGTGTGTGTGTGTGTGTGTGCTGTGTGTATAGATGCTGCAGGAGTCCATGAAGAAAGAGATGACATGCTCACAGGGCACTTACAGTGGGGTGGATCTCCTGCGCAACCAGACATTGAGAACCATCAGCATTTGTCTCAGTGCAGTCTGGTCAGCCACTGCATGAATCATTATTTAGGCGATTTTCATTCTTTAAGTCTGTGTGGATCACAGCTTTGTAATAATGACAGTGATTTACTTCATTACTTTTTCATTAATACTAATTCTTGCAGTGAAGTCGTGTTATGTTCTCTTAGGTTCTCCACAAGCTTTGCCTACTACGGCCTATCCATGGACTTACAGAAATTTGGAGTGAACATATATTTGATCCAAGTGATCTTTGGAGCAGTGGACATTCCAGCCAAAGTCATAGTTACAGTGTGTATGAGTACAATAGGGCGGAGACTGTCACAGTGTGCTTCACTCGTACTGGCTGGTGTCATGATCTTCATCAATCTGCTGGTGCCCTATGGTGAGGACAACAACCTGATCTTCCTAATGTCACTGCTGTTGGGGAACTGCAAAGGAGTAGTACTGGTGCAAATTAACCTTACTGTTTCCAAAGTCCTGTATGAGGTGTACTGCACACTTGTTAATCAATTCCTTTGTCTTTCTTGCATAATGTTGACACTGCATATGTGATGTGTTGCTTTGCTCTGATGCCTGTTCTTCTGCATGTGCAGAACTGCAGATCTTACGTACCATACTGGCAGTGATTGGAAAGGGCTGTCTTGCTGCTTCATTTAACTGCTGTTACCTTTATTCAGGGGAACTGTACCCCACAGTGGTCCGGTAATCATTCTTTTCATCTTCATTATTGTACCTATAACACTCCTCTATAGGAATCTATGTCTTGTATTTACTGTTTTCCATGAAATGTTCAAGTTTGTGATCCAAACATGGTGATAGTGATATTCATGTAAGAGGGCTTCCAAAAGGCAGCTTACACTGGCTGCATTTTAACCCTGGTAGGCAGAACGGCATGGGATGGGTGACGATGATGGCACGCTTAGGGGCCATGGTAGCGCCAATGGTGCTTCTGCTGGTTGAGGTAAAGGTGTGGCTTCCGGGTTTGATCTTTGGAGGAGTGCCCATGCTGAGTGGAATTTTTGCCTACTTCCTACCAGAGACACTTGCCGCTCCACTTCCTGACACCATCCAGGATGCTGAGGACAGGTGAGGTGTTGCTTGCATAATAATTAACAGGCAGCCACCAGACAATTTTCAAATCTTTAGTTGCTGATTACAGAGGACAGGACAGTAACAAACATTTTCTTTAAAAAAAAAACAGCATTTTTAAGAAATTGTTTCCAGCTGTTTTAATTTTCATGAGACTGAATAAAAAAATATTGTATATTATTAAAACCAGGATGGACAAAAGCAAATTATTAGAATATGTCAGTTTATTTATCTTTCTTTGTTCTTTTTTTAGAGGTTTCAACAGAAGACATTTTAAAAAAGCTTCTAAAAATGAAGTAACAGACACAATGGAGCAAAGTAACAGCATACTGTCGGAGTCGGTGTGAGACCATACTCCACTGCAACCAGCCTGACTCAGGACCCTGTAGTCAAGCTGCAATGGCAATATTCATATGCTACATCGGCACTCTGTACAGTGATTGTGTATTTTTGCATCGCACATTTTATATTCCTGAATGTAGAACAGATTCTACACGAAAGTATGAGGCTGTTACTAATTTGATTGTATTACTGAGGCATCAATTTAAAGTACGTACAATGTAGATTAACCAGTTTAGTCTATTTGAAGTAAATAATAATAGCATAACAGCTTGTAATGCATCATCAGAACAAAATATTATTTTTACTTTTTTGGATACAGTTTAGGTTTTAAAATGTTTATATGCAAAACTTTGTATTCTTTTGTGAATATTACAATATCAAACAAATAAATCATCCCAAACACTCTTTGGACAAAAATGTTGCTTCATTGTTTTGTTATTTAGTTCTCCATCTTCTTTCATGTCTGGCTCATATCCGTCCTTGGTCTTTTTGCACAAAAAAGTGTCAAACCACGTATAACTGACAACGTAGCAGTCTCTCGTTATGTCTTTACTTTCATTTCATAGACAGTGCCGTATGACTACAATTCCCACATGCCCATGATTAAAAAATATCCCAGAAACACTTGCTCCTTTTCCATTATTTCCGAATCTATTTCCTTCAACCAGCTTCATTCCTAGCTTAAAACGCTCACATCAGAAGGAGCAAAAATGTTTGGAGTTATTCGAGGATTTTCTCAGATTCGCGTAGCTCCCATTCTGCGGGGATCAAACATCGCCCAGCGAGCCAACATTGTCTCCAAACCCGCCAAGCATGTTGTGGGACCAGTCGTAAGTATTCTAGCAAGGCCTGCAGGAGTTTTGGGTGACCCTAGCATAGCATAGATAGCGGGCTACCTAGAGAAAACACTTAACGCAGCAAGCTAAGTTACTAGTATAGGCTAGTCTAACCTTCAGCTGACCGCGGGTATAGTTAGTATTGAATAAAAGTAAGTGCATCGTAATGGTTTTAATAGACTTGTGTGATCGCTACAGGCAGTTGAAAGACCGTTTGCTGAACCGCCGTCACGTTTTCCGATGAAATGGAAGCTTACGATGGCATGTCCTTGGTTAGCTAGCTGGTTGGCTAGCACAGCTAGCTCTAGCGGAGACTATTCGTACATTAGCTAGCTGGTCAGTCAGCACATACTTTCAACTACGTTAAACCTGTAATGATATTTAGATGTTCTGATTGCCTTAAAACCCATGTATTAGACTTATTTACAGGGCCGACAGTAACCCGACGTCCTCGGCCCGATGACGCCTTGGTCAAGTTAGGTTTAATATCTAACTTTCTCCTTTGTAACTACGTTCTCTCGGTGTGAATTACACCTGATCCCGATTTGACTCGCACAAGTTTACCTCCGATACCGACCTTGGGACCAAGGCGGTTCAGGGACGTTTGTTGGTTACAGGGATAATTGACCCTGGTTTTTATGCTTCAAAACGTTAATTAGAAAATATATTAACGAGCTTATCATTTATTGAAGGTTTACGTGTTTTCTTTATTAACGCGTTTAACGTTAAGATCCTAAAAAAAAACCCCCACCGTTTTAGCTAGCCGAAACTTGTCATCCGAATCACCACAATGTATACCTTCCTCCTAATGTATATGAGGAATCCAAATTGTTAATGAAAAATGTTTGATCTAATTTGTAATTTTTTCGCAGGAAACAGTTGTTGGGCTTGGTTTGTTTAGCCTGGCCATCCTGGTTCCATCTGGTTGGATTTTGGCCAACCTCGACAGCTATAAAAAGAAGTAGTGATACTGCTGTCATGGACTGAGGGGAAAACTCTTCTCTTCAACGTTTTCTTTACATCCAACCTACATTGGGAGCACTCTCACGATCCTTAACTCGTCTGTAACAAGGAACAACTCTTGAGCCACCCTTCTACCTCTTCATGATGCAATTTACCTTCTTCCAGCATCTCTAATCTCCAAGACATTGAGAAGTCGGTCAATGGCAGCACAATGACTTGTAAAAATGGGTGATTCTCTTCTTAACGATGTTACATACTTAATAAATTGTGATTTAAAATTTGAATTTGCTTTATTTTGAACTACACCACTGCAGATGGGTTTAAACTTGGTACTGGGGGGGGTGGCTAGAAGGTGGACATCAATTTTGAATTTGAGGGCCCAGTAAAAAAAGTCCACATGTCATGTAAAATGTTTTGTGGTAGATGAGCTAGGTTTATTAACGCTGGTGTGAATCCGGAAGTATGGGGGTTTCCTGAGTCACATGACAGGAAACAATAAGGAAACATGGCGGAGGAAGAACAACAACAAGAAGAGATGTCTCAAAAGGAGGTTGATGGTGAGAAATATTTCACCAAAGTTGACTTGATTTGCAGTCTTGAGAACAGGCTTGTGAAGCAAAACTGTAAATAGTAAATGAATGAAAGCTATTTGGAAGCACTAACCGCTCTTTACCAACTACCCAGAATCAATCAGGCTAATACGATAGCAAGGAAGTTAGCAAACTGGCTAGCTAGCAACGTTAGTGTTAAGGACAGCAGCATAAGCGATGTTGACAAATGCACAAAAACATTTGAACCCATCTGAGTTCTGCATATTTTTACTTTATCGATCACATTTGTGTTCTTCGTGACTACCATTCTGCAAACTTGCATCTAAAGCAATATAGGTCCCCTTTGTTGCCATCAATTTGTAGACTACCAACAACCTAGCATGTAGCGGAGGTTTCCCCGGGTTTTATTTAATATGATTGCCTGATGAAACCATATCCCACATATTCGGATTCTGTATTTTAATAATGCATTATGCCTTTGTATGGGCTTTCTCAATTTTGTGTGTTTTAGTTAGAATTGGCTGTCAAATCTTTAACTGTTACATGTACAGATATACATGAACTGACCCAAGCCTAAAAATGATATTAGATGCTTAGCTACATTTTTTCTTTACTCTCCAACAAATCTTTTAATTCAAGTTTAACGGCAGAGAAAGTAGACTTGGCGTTGGTGTTATGAATAGTTTGTTCTTATTCGTGTAATCACTACACAAGCATTTATTTTTCTACTCATGTAGCCTAATACTCAATATACTCGTATTATTTAGATTTGCTTATTAGATTTAAGTTAGTTTTTTTGTCCATATTCCATATCTGATATTCGGTTCCCCTCCTCAGTTCATGTAGTAATTTTAATAATTCTTAAATTCAAGAGTGTTGTATTTTTAGTAATATTTTTATTCAACTGTTGGTCATTTTTTCTGATTCAACTGACAGAAACAACCAAAAAAGTTAAGCCACAAGTTTCCTTTTATTTATAGCACTTTTAGTTTCTTTTTTCCACACAATACTTAAACTCCATGATTTCACTGTTCTTTTGTCCACTCACAAACCATGTTTCTATTTTATCAATTTTTAGCTTCAGATGTGAGGGGGGCATGCTGAGTTACTGATTATAAACTGCTAAACAGATAGGAACCTCATCAATTTTGAGAATGCTGCAGAGCTTCTAAAAACACAGGTGTGAATGCAGAATGTAAAGTTGCTTGTAATTTCAATTAATGTGACCTGAGGAGTCAGGAATAATTGTGTTTGTAATTTCATGAAAATGCTAATGAAAATTACATATAGACTGTCAGTATATATTGACAGTGTTCATTCTTATGGCCTTGACCAAGTGCTAAATGTAACGGCCAGTCAGTTTGTATCAGAAATCACTCTCTGACACTTTGGTGCTGCGACAGATGTCTTCCTATGAGACAGAACTTACTAAAACAGAAGTGTTCACTGCTATATCTCTACAAGGTGATAATCTAAGTTAAACAATTAGACAGGTCAAACTACTACTAGAAATGCAGTACTGGTAATATCTTCCTTAGCTAGTTGTATTATAACTATAATGACTGGATCCCAGATGCCTGATTTTCATAAAAAAAAATTCTAGGGTTTTTCAAAAAGATTCCAGATTGCACTAATTAACACAGTACCTTTTTTGTTATCTCAGGGCTGAATTGTCTTGCACATGATGAGGCTATAATTGCACAACAGGACAGAATTCAACAGGAGGTGATGCATGTTCTCGGTAGTGTTCTTACTGTACATTCTAAATGCAGGAGGGTGAAGCATGGTAATCACTTGATTATCGCCTCATTTCAGATTGCCACCAGCATTCCTCTAGTATCAGACTGCCAGGATCTATCTATACTAAAGAAAGAATATGCTGAAGATGATACCGTTTATCAACAAAAGATAAGGGTAAGTTGTACTGTTCTAGCCAGACCGGATATCCTGTTGCAGGCTCCTTAAGAGGCCTTAATAAGCTTCAAGCATGTAGTATTCAGCTTTTTCTTGAACTGAAGAGGAAATCCTTTTCACGGTTGTTTGCTTTTTTTGATTGGTCCGTCCATAACGTCTTATTCATGCATTCGAGATAGGGAGGATACATCTGTTCCATAGAATATCACTGGTGTGTTTCATCAACAGGATTTGCAAAGGAAGTACTCATTTATACGCAAGACCCGACCAGATGGGAACTGCTTCTATAGAGCTTTTGGTTTCTCATACCTGGAGTCTTTGTTGGATGATAGCAAAGAACTGCACAGGTAATCATCTACCCCACTCCAAATCAAAGAACTGCACAGGTAACCCTCTGCAAACATGACTTCTAATTTAGGCAATAGCATGTCTGGAATATTACTCTGGCCTTAATCCTACAGGTTCAAAGCCATTGCTGCCAAGAGTAAAATGGACCTAGTAAGCCAAGGTTTCACTGAGTTCACCATAGAAGACTTTCACAATACAGTAGGTGGATATACTGACTTCTTGAACATCTCACTGTCATGCATTGTTGACGAGCTGCACATTTATCATGTCTTAGTTTCACATTTGATTCAGACCAGTATCTAAAGTGAACCTTTCCTGTCAACTTGATCTCAATGGCTAGCCCTAACTTTCTCAAGCCATTTCACAGAAAAGTTATTTTAGCTGCTGGCTGGTAGTCCATTATAATCTGAGTAGTAAGTCTGGAGTGTGCTGCAGTCTCCTAAGGAATACGTGTCATTTCCTCTCTGTTTGTACTAGTTCATGGACCTGATCGAGGTGTGTGATAAGCAGCCATCCGTAATTGAGCTGCTCAGCTCCTTCAATGAGCAGAGCGTATCTGACTACCTGGTGGTGTATCTGCGGTTGGTCACCTCTGGCTTCCTGCAGAGAGAGGAGGACTTCTTCCAGCACTTTATAGAGGGCGCCCGCACTGTGCGGGAGTTCTGCCAGCAGGTGGGGAGCTCCTGCCCTTCCCTTCCTTTCAGACTTCAGAACAGAACAGTTCAGCTGGACGATCATTGTAACTACTGCTGGCTGAAAATCATTTTAGGCTTGGTTTACTTGTTATTGCAATTTTTTTTAATGTTTTCGCTTGTAACTACTGATTTTGTTGTTGTATTTTGTAATTATATTGTTGTAGTTATTGAGGTTTATTATAGTTTGTTCTCCAGTGATTCAGTAATACTAAGATCAGGGTGTCGTCCTTTCTGTTGACCAGGAGGTGGAGCCCATGTCCAAAGAGAGTGACCACATCCACAT
>JAOXYF010000003.1:17549497-17592062 GCA_028565775.1 Sternarchorhynchus goeldii
GGGAATCTCGAACCTCCTGTCCTTACAGGAAGACACTGGAATAAAGCGACATGGAAACAAACTCACC
The DNA here is from genome assembly GCA_028565775.1 of Sternarchorhynchus goeldii. Lineage (NCBI taxonomy): Eukaryota > Metazoa > Chordata > Actinopteri > Gymnotiformes > Apteronotidae > Sternarchorhynchus > Sternarchorhynchus goeldii. Next base: position 17,549,565 of record JAOXYF010000003.1, read on the forward strand.
GTCCTCACATCACAGCATCACTTCTTTCCCAAACTACTTCCTATATATATTTTGCTTCATTTCCATAGTTCTCAGGTGCTGCTAATTAAAAATTTAATTTTTAATTAAAAATGCACAACGATAGGAACCACAACAGCACCATGAAAAAGGGCAGGGTTATGACTTAGTCATACTCTTATTATCAACACTACAGGCAGTTTTTCCCTGCGGAATTGGAGGAAGCGAGTCGGACCGGTTGTGTGTACCACAAGCAATGGAAAAATTTCTAACTCTGAGCAACAAATCTGGCTCTGTTGAACTGTAGTTGTCTGGTTCACTTGTACTCATAAACCCTTGCAAAAATGGAACATCTTGGTGGTCGTATGTGCCCATGTGAAAGTCATTCTGCACTGACCTACAAGGTACATTGTTGCAGTCCATGCTGCCATCTAGTGGTTCAAGTAGTAACCATCACACAGGTTTCAGCCTTATGGCCATCCATGTGAAGTGGGCCATTTCAAACGCTCACTTTCAGCACTTCCAATCCTGATTTGTTCTACGCGTAAGTATTTTCGATACTAACTTGATAAAATATCTGCTGCATGTACATCACACACAGATGCACTTTCTCACCAAAGTCCATGAGGAGGAGCAGGACTATACAGGCGAGTCCATTAGACCGATGGTGCGACAATCCAGCGTTAACAACACCATCAACATGGTTGCCAAGCGCCACGTCCCTCAATTTGCCTTATTATCTCCGGTCTGAATTGTCTTGCATATGTGACGGACGTTGTGAATCTTTTTTCCTGTTCAAACTCGTGGTCCAGATACAGTAAATCCAGCATACTCTGGATGACTCTCGTTTGACTCATTTTATTATCAGCTCTTGCCTGCATACACATAAACAATTTCCTTTCTAGGTTAACTGTTCAAATCAGTCTCTCCAGAAGAGAACCCAGGGCTACTGCTACATATCTATATATATAAGTTTTATGCTCATATAACTCACACAAATGTAATAGCGAAAAGAACTGACAAGGATTAACAAAATAAAACCAGCAAACAGAAGGCAATGTGACCGTATAGCGATTAAGTTTAAACAGGACATAATGAAAGAAACTTTTTTTTCATAGAGAAAAAAATAAAATAAAGCATTCAAACTTTTAAGGCACCACAACGTACCTGCACACGCAGAGTTCCCTCTTTAGATTACTGCATAACTGCTCTAACCAGTCTCTAAAATGAAGAAAAATACACTTTGATGTATTTTGACTCATTTCCCTACACAGCATAACTGGCGTGTGTGTGCGCGCGCGGTTGTGTAAATTACTGCTCTTAGCTCTGTCAAAGAAAAAAAATACTAAATTCAATAAAATATTAACAGTTAATAAGGACACGACGATTGTATACATCGGACAATATTATAACTTATATAACTTTAGTTCCAAAATAATTTAGTTCCAAAAATATATTCATAAAATACCACGTAGATTTTGGAGCTCTTTCATACCTGACATCCCTACAGTAGAGAACCGAGGACTACTGAGGTAAAGAACGCGCGGAGGTTAAAGGTTAACGAAATACCGGAAGATTTGCAGCAATTTCATGGGTAAATACAGGGAATTGTAGTTTCCTTTGATACACTAATTTATACTCTTATCCAATATAACTAACCTATGTACATATTCTTAAAATAATTAAACATTAAATTTCTTGTACTGTTCTAGCCAGCTTTTTATCTTAAAGTGAAGAGGAAATCCTTTTTTTCGGTTTGCTTTTTTGATTGGTCAGTATTCTTCCATAACTTATTATTAATGCATCCGAGAGAGGGAAGATGCATTTGTCCCATAGAATATCACTGGTGTGTTTCATCAACAGGATTTGCAAAGGTAGTACTCATTTATACGTAAGACCCGACCAGATGGGAACTGCTTCTATAGAGCCTTTGGGTTCTCAAACCTGCAGTCTTTGTTGGATGATGGTGCACCGCACAGGTAATCCTCTACCTCATCAGAAATCAATAAACTGTACAGGTAATCATCTGCAAACACGTGACTTATAATTCAGACAAAAGCATTTTTAGAATATTACTCTGTCCTTAAAAAAGGTTTAAAGCCATTACTGCCAGGAGACAAACTGAACTAGTGAGTCAAAGTTTCACCAAGTTCACCATAAAACACTTGCACAATGCAGTAAGTGGACCTGCCATGTATTGTTGATGAGCTCCACATTTATTTAAACACTTATTAGGTTTACATTTCATTCAGACCAGTATCTAAAGCGAATCATCTGTATCTGTATGGTTAGCACTAACTTTCTGAAAGCAATTTGATAAAGTTATTTTAGCTGCTGGCTGGGAGTCCATTATAATCTGAGTAGTAAGTCTGGAGTGTGCTGCAGTCTCCTAAGGAATACGTGTCATTTCCTCTCTGTTTGTACTAGTTCATGGACCTGATCGAGGTGTGTGATAAGCAGCCATCCGTAATTGAGCTGCTCAGCTTCTTCAACGAGCAGAGCGTATCTGACTACCTGGTGGTGTATCTGTGGCTGGTCACCTCTGGCTTCCTGCAGAGAGAGGAGGACTTCTTCCAGCACTTTATAGAGGGCGCCTGCACTGTGCGGGAGTTCTGCCAGCAGGTGAGGGAGCTCCTGCCCATCCCTTTCACACATCAGAACAGTTCAGCTGGACGATCATTGTGACTATTGCTGGCTGAAAATCATTTTAGGCTTGGTTTACTTGTTATTGCAATTTTTGTAATGTTTTTGCTTGTAACTACTGATTTTGTTGTTGTATTGTATTTCATAATTATATTCTTGTAGTTATTGATGTTTATTATAATTTGTTCTCCAGTGATTCAGTAGTACTAAGATCAGGGTGTCGTCCTTTCTGTTGACCAGGAGGTGGAGCCCATGTCCAAAGAGAGTGACCACATCCACATCATAACTCTAGCCCAGGCACTGAATGTGTGTATCCTGGTGGAGTACATGGACCGTGGGGAGGGAGGGACAATCAACCACCACATATTCCCCGAGGACGGGGCGCCAAAGGTGTTCCTCCTCTACCGGCCAGGCCACTACGACATTTTGTACAAGTAGGTGCTCTGGATGGGCATCTGGCTGAGGATCCTCACAGTGCTTGTGGCCGCTGTTCGACTTGACTTCAATACTGCTGTGAAATGTGAATTTGAGAGCCCAGCACTTGATCTCACCATGTTCTCTCAGCAACCCAAAGCCAAAAAATAGATTCTATGACGGGATATTGTACAGTTCTTTGTTTTTCAAAGAACTACAAACTCCTCTCTTATATAGTTACCACCTAATTATTATTTTTGGGTTGTTTTCTTTTGTTTAAATATTGTATATTATTAGAGAATTTGTGTGCTTTGTGATGTTTGAGCGTGAGATTAAACATTTTACAATAGGCATTGTTTTCCACAGTGGACTTGTCATTTATTTCGAACATGTTTAAAACCACAATGTCAGAAAAGTTTATTTATGCATGTCCTACATGTACTGCGTGCTGAACCTTTCACAGAAGAGCCGTGAAGAAGTTTGCCACTTTGCCGTCTCTCGGCTCCTCCAGTTTTGCTGAGCCACAGAACGACGGGGGAACGAAGATTTCAGGATTTTCTATCCCGACGACAAAGTCATAGTAGCTTGAAAAAGAAGTGGAGGGAGAACTGGTGATAATCTGAAGGGACTGACCTGCGTGCTGCTGCTGCTCTGATTATGACTTGGTGGTTTGGGAACATTTACTGCTTCACTCTTTCCTACTCTGCCCTTATGTTTGTGGTCCAGAGGACTTGTGTGTGAACAACAGTCATGTGTGAAATTCACCTCCACTGTATGATCCAGTAACACAGTATGATGCTGAAACCATGCTCTACGACACTGTGTACCACAAGGATGTATGTGTATAAAATAATGCCTTATTAGCAAACAAGAGGAAACAGAACTTGAAAACAGCTTTGTAATCTTGTAATCTCTGTAATCTTGGCTTGTGACATGTGTAATAATTGTTTGATTTGTTGATGTTTTGTTTCAGTTAGCATGTTTCCAGCATGTGTTGTGTTCTTTGGACTAACCTCTTCAGCTTGCTATGGAATACCCACCTTAACAAAATATAGCCCGTTTTCTCAGTGTGATATATGCAGGTGATGGGAATGCAGCCAAACTCTGTGAAGCTTATCGTGTAGTTGGCTGATAAAGAATGCATAGAATACGAAAAGCAGAAAGAAAGATGTGACTACAATGGTCAGCATAAATTCTTGGTTATGTGATCAGTACATGATGTACAGTGTCATATCAGCTTTACCCTTAGCCTCTGGGATTGAGCCCACCCAGTTATTGGCCAGCAGGCCTTGTCCAGGAGCCGACAGAGTTCCCAAGACAAACTGGACTTGGTGCTGGGCATGAGGGGGAATCTCCATGGGAATGAAAGCAGCACTGAGAGGCATCTTCACACAGGTTTGGTTCCGGTAGCTGATCTCATAGTAGACTTTCTGACAAGAGCAGAGCACATGCTTCAAATTGGAGTTGCTCTAGTTAGGGTTAGGGTTATGGTTAAAAAAACAAATTCAGCTCACAAGCTCTGAATACCATAAGATGGCAGGAACATTAATCTGTGAGTTTCTCTGTAATAAAATGTCTCTTATTAGTACTCTTTTGTACCTCTCTGAAGAGCATAATTCTGTCTACAAATACACTGTGGTCGCCTTCCTTTCCACCTGCGATGACACGGATCCTCTGTTCAATTGCGTCATAGTAGAACTGCTCATATACCAACACTGGCCCTTCAGGAGATATCTGATTGAGAGAAAGAGAGACAGAAACATCTTAGGAGAACAATCCTCACTGCCTTCACAGTAACTTAACAATGGTGGGTTCGACCAAAACTTCCAACAAACAAAGCCTGACAAGACAGGACTCCTTACCACAGCTACTTTTCCCTCAAGATATGGAGGGGACTCTGTGGGTAAGAGAATGGAATAAGAAATTGTTAGAGTTGACAGACACATATTTGAGAAAAAAAAATTAAACAAAAAGAAAAAAAATCAGGTAAACAAAATCAGCATGGACTTGTGTAAGAAGAAAATGTGTTGATGGCTATAAGGCCCATTGCCAGAGAACATTCAGTTCTGTTCTGAAATATTGTTCAGTTACGTGCATATAGATAATAACAAAGAATCAGTCTTCCTTCTCATTACAGCCAGCGGCCACATAACCAGTTTACAATGATTACAGGTTCAGTTGTCATCAGGATGCTCCTGCATTCTTCTTAAGAGGTTGTTTGTCCCAGAGCAAAGATAGTTGTGAGTGTGTTTTCTCTGGACTTACTGCAGTGGTGTGGTTTCTGAGCACGTCCACTGAGCAGTGCACTCAGGCTGAGTGTTAGCAGGAGGAGGGTACGCATTCTTCCACTGGAGCTGTGGCACACTGGCGATGCAGAGCAGGAGCAGGGCTTTGACTCCAGCCTGTGCAACCAACGCTTTTATACTGGCCAGTTGGCACCCATCCAACACTATCTGGTACGGTCCACATTTTGCTTCTCTCCCCACTAGGCATGTTCACTCAGTACAAGGCAGCTTAGGGCCAGGGACCTGAGACTATACACACAGCCAGTGCTGTCCTGTCCTTATGCTCAGGTGCATCAGGACAACTAGTAAACTGGGGAATGCAAACTGCGGAGGGAAGATGGACAACAAGTTTCTGGAAAAAAAAACCCCAAGGTCTCTCAGAGGGTATCACACATTTCTCAGCACATCTGGCAGATAAAATCATACAAAGCTTTTGTTTCTGATGTCATGTTGAAGCTTGTTACGTCTTTTTGTTTGTTTATTTTTTATCAAATCATATCTGTGTGCATCCAGATATGCATGTTAATGTTAGGTGCATATAAGGAATTACAGATGGCACCAGATAATGTCTGAACTGGAGTGGCCGATCCAGACACTCTTACCACTATGGAATTATTGTTGGCTTATCATTTGTTTAATTTAGGGTAATGTTCAACTTCAAGTGGTATGTCATATGATTTTTACACCCGTGTTGTTCTAAGATGAGAACTGTACGTTGAGAAATGTAATACATTAGCACTTTGTGGTTAATCTTACATTTTTGAGGCTGACCATGAAAACAGAGCAGGTTTAGAAAAACACACTAAGCCTGGACCTTCAAATATACTTTTAAAAATTGATTAATAAAAAAATTCAACTAAACTTTTCAGTTCATCTGACAGTTAGTGGAGTGAAGAAAGAAATGGCTACCTCTGTGAAAGATATTGCAGGAAGAACCAAGCTTCAACTGTGCAAAATATTCTTGAAAAGTGATTTCTCTGTTCCAAGGGGTTTTGAAGGTCGAGTGCCTACAGTAAAACCTTTCTCTCTCACTCTGTCAATTGTTTACATTTTCTAATAAAGGTTTTTAGCGTGACTTAATTACAGTCAAAGTTCAGCATTGGTGCTGTTTATTTCTCAGGCCAATCTAATGGCAGCCGAGATCAAGGCAAGTTCCAAAGTTGCAAAACTTTTATTGCTCTGCCTGAACTTCAACCCAAATGTGATGCAACATGGAGTGTCATAAAAATGACAATTTCCTTTCAAAAATGTGTGCCTAAAAATAATTTAACAGTCACAATGATTTAAGATTTCCACTTCCAACTGATTTTAAACAAAGAGATCATCTCCAATACTACTGCACATGTAAAAGGAGAACAATATCCTATTAAGACAGGATTATATGAACACACAAAGTCTTTTTCCTGTGAAAGTGAACATAAATAGTTGTCAGTATGTCAGTGTGGATTAGTTATTTCAAACATTTTAATTTCTTAAACATGTCAGATGTGTGAAGGAGAAATGTGTCCAGCCCAGAAGGTTTGGCCCCTCAGACTGGGAATCTCGAACCTCCTGTCCTTACAGGAAGACACTGGAATAAAGCGACATGGAAACAAACTCACCGTCCTCACATGACAACATCACTTTTTTTTTTCGCAAACTACTTCCTGTATATACTTTGCTTAGTTTCCATGGTTCTCAGGTGCTGCTAGTTAAAAATAAAACTTGAAATTAAAAATGCACAACAACAGCAACTACAACAACAACAACAAAAACAACAACAACAGAAGTGAGTCAGAAGGTAAATAAAAAGGGCAGGGTTATGACTTAGTCATACTCTTATTATCAACACTACAGTGTTGTCTGGCAGTTTTTCCCTGAGGAATCGTGGGTAGCGAGTCGGACCGGTTGTGTGTACCACAAGCAATGGAAAAATTTCTAACTCTGAGCAACAAATCTAGCTCTGTTGAACTGTAGTTATCTGATTCACTGGTACTCATAAACCCTTGCAAAAATCGCACATCTTGGCGGCCGTATGTGTCCAGGTGAAAGTCATTCTGCACTGGCCTACAGGCTACAGTAAGAGAGTCATTGCTGCCATCTAGTGGTTCAAGTAGCAACCATCACACAGGTTTAGGCTTTATGGCCATCTATGTGAAGTGGGCCATTTCAAACGTTCAGCAGTACAGTAGCACTTTCAACATTTCCAATCCTGATTTGTTGTATGTTCCACTCTAAACTGATAAAATATAACATATGGGTCATGGCCAACAGGTGGGGTATGTGGAAATTAACTTCACCTCTGGTTTGATTTCTGGACATGGTGCCTCTTCAGGGTCACACGGGGATGCTGGTGCTTCCCACACTCGCAACATCAGCCCTCACCATCCCAACCCCACCAAGCTCTCAACAGTTTCCTCATCTGCTGCATGTACATCACACACAGGTGCACTTTCTCACCAAAGTCCATGAGGAGGAGCAGGACCATACAGGTGAGTCCATTAGACCAGCATTAACAACAGCGTTGTCAAAGTGGTTGCCGAGCGCCAGGTCCCCCTATGTGCTACATATATTCTCCTGGCTCAGAGTCGCTCAGAGACGCCTTTGATGTGTGCCATCCGTGCATGTCATCATAAACTACCTAGAACAGAAGGACTGAGGGTATTTATCTTTTCTTCATCTGTTGTCATTCCTGAATGTGTAATGGGGTCTGGCCCCTTTAACTCCTTCTCATATATCACAGCATTGGTGACTACCTTTCAATCACGGAGTGTGAAGATGAGCATGTTCAAGAGAGAGAGTGTGGGCCATGTAATTAGTGGCCTTTGCTAGGACCAGGTGGGAGAGGAATGGCTCCAGAGGTCTTGAAGTGTTCTGCTGTGAGAGCAGAGGGCTGCTCCCTTTCACACCTGGCTTCCGTAGACAGAAACACTAGGGGCCCCTGATCCAGCAGGATCCCAGAGGCCTGAAGCAGTGTGGCCCATCACACCTGGCTCCTGTAGACCTGCAGAAGCAAACTGCCTGATTGGGGCCCAGTAGATGCTTTAGCAGAGTACACTCACCACCAGAACATCACCTCTTTTCCTGTAGCAATGAGAGAGACAGTCCATCAGAGCAAAGTTTCATGTCATGGCTGAGAACTTCAGAAATACATTTTATGGTTGTCAGTGCCTCCAACCCTTTATTCTTGGGTTCACTTAAGATCAGGGCAGTGTTTCACAAAGCTGAAGTTCTCACTTAGACAGATATCTGGAGCTAAAAGTCAAGAGGATGGGAGGGAAATCAGGAGACGTTTGTTTCGGGTGGTTCATATTTTGCGCTTAGCTTGTTCAGATCGCTGAAAAGTGCTGTTTTATGACATAATCCCTGAGGAGTCAGAATGGCTTGATTGTTCTGTAACGCTGGGTTGTGGATCAACTCACAGATCCATTTGACTATATGCTGCATTCAAGTATTCTTTTGTCCTGGTAATAAAATAAAACATGCTTTTATATGTTAGAACATGCATAGTCATGCTGTGAAAAGTCTTTTGGAGTCTGACTGATGAATATTTTCCAGCTAATTTTTTTCACCTAATTGTATTGCTAATGTAATTTTACTCTGAATAACTTTACACGTCTGGGCACAATTTTGTTGTTGTTCTTTCTTCCATGATAGGAAACCTTGGCAGGATTTAATTCCTGAAAATATTGACTCACCTGGCTGCCAGATAGCACTCCCATCAGTAGTCAATGTTAGCCTGAATGGGTTTGATTATAATCATGTAATTGATGTGAACCTAGAGCATTAGAGTAGTGTAAAAACACAAATATGCTAATATAAATCGTTGATTTCACAGCTTCTTTCACCAGGTATCTAGCATGCCACCCAGTTGCAGCACTAGCCAACACCATGCCATTCTATGCCAAATAAGTGTATCTTTCAAACCGTTAACTAACATGTTTTACACCTCTGCAAAAGGCACCTAACTGTAACCCGAGTCCTCATTCCCCCATGAGGAAGAACAGGCTTCTTTATGCAAATTGCAGTCACGTGACTTCATGCATTTGTAATAACTGCCATCTCATTCATCTACAGAGAGCCTGGAGACTGTTGGCTGAATTCCTCCAAACTGACGTCACTATTAACTGACTGTTTGTTAAAGTACTGATACTGCACTTAGAGTTTATTTAATACTTATTACTAAATATTATTTTAATAAGCAAAAGGTAAACAGATTATGAAAACATAAACTGGACTGATTCCAAAAAAAATTGGCTGTTCTTTAGAATATCGGAAAACAGCCCAGGATGATATAGAATACATTCAGAACACATTCAAATGGAAATGTTTGCCTGAGAATTTGTGGATACACCTTCAGTAATTCTTACAACTGGTAGAATCACTCGTGAAGTCGTTAGCTTCTTCCACTGTTGGAAAACCTGTTAGAGGCAGAGGGAAAACATCACCATGGAAGATCTGTAAACAGTGATCAGTTGTTCCACCAGAAAAGTCTGGCGTTTGCGGATTCAAACCTGTGACTGTGGATGTGGATATGCTGTCATTAACATTTCATATGACAGTTTACCCAATTCTATAAATATGACCACCTTTAAATAGTTCTTAAGAATCTTTCTGTAAAGTGTATTTATAGTAACAAAAGATACCACAGGTGAAAACATTAATTGCCTCTTTCGAACATGCTCAGTCAATACACTTTATGCACCTCATTTTTAGAACCATGTCTCTGTGTTTTAATCTGACATGATTACTCTGTGATCAATCAGTCTGTCTATCTATCTGTCTGTCTGTTTCCTAGAAGAGTTGTAGCAATACTATAGCTATGAATGAACTGAGACAGCTTCATATCAGATTTGAAGCCTTTGGTCTCAGTTACCATTCCTCATACTGAGAAAGAACATGAGGTTTGACACGATAGCTTGTTTCTCATATTGTAACTGATGTTACCCAGAAGGTAGTTGGTACGGTGCCTTTAGTTTTGTAATGCAGTTCAGCACAAATATACCAGAACAATGTATGTCAGAGGGTTCATGACAGCCCTGGGTGAGCAGAACGTTACTTCAACCAGCACTCCCAAGCAAATCAACAATGCAACTCTATACCAGCAATGCAATTGCAATGTTCCAGTATGTTTGTGTAGCTGCCACACACCACATCCAGATATTATGCCAATTACTCACCGAGGCATAGTAGACTAGTATTAAGGAATCCAAGAGCAAATCAAGGCATGCATCAACCAACACCACTAAATAAACTACAGTGTCCCTGACAAGGCACAATATTACAGCCCTTCAGTAATCACACAAAAGGACACACTGAGGTGCAACCACACTCTGACCACAACCTGACCACACTCTGTGGTTAAGGCCATTTTATTTACATCAGGTGACATTACTGTCAGAGTCTCAGTTTGATTAGAAGACAGAGCTGGGGCCTTCATATAGAGTTCGCCATCACAAACAAGCCCGTTTTCTCAACACTGGAATGTTTCACCTAATTATTTGTTACAAAACGATGTGCTGTCAGCATGTCTAGGGATTGAGTCTTGGTAGATTGCCACTGTGACCTGTCATACTCCATAAGTTTATATATGAGAATATATATATCAGCTATTGATGTCCAAGTTCTGCATCCAGAGCTAAAATTTTGAAAGTCTACAAATTTGAAGGGGGCAATATGCCAACCTTTGTATAAAGTTAAATGGCAGGCTACTGTATGCTCCTGTCAATGTAGTATTGGTGTAAAAACAAGGCACACTGAATAAGTGAAGGTGCTTTGTAATCTGAGCTGTTCACTGTGGTGTGGAAAGCAACTGTAGCATGAACTTGATGTGTAAAGGAAGCACCACTAGAGGTGCATATCAAATGAAATACAGGTTTTCTGTTTAATGGTTCAACACTTTTTTTTTTTTTTTTTACTGTTTTTCATGAAGCAATTCAGACTTACTGGATAGTGGTATCAAAGTTATTTTTCTTTTTGAAAGCAATGCCTGGGAAATCTAACCAATAAGCTGTAAGCAAATTGCTGAGTATGGAGGAGAGTAGAGGAGGTCACTGCACATGAAGAAGAATGGAGGAGGTCACAGCATATGGAGGAGAACAGAGGATGTTGCTGGATCTGGCAGAGAATTGCGGAGGTCACTGCATATGGAGAAGGTCAGTGGATGTGAATGTGGAGCCATGTCAGTCAGCCTTGTTCAAGTTCCTGCTTTGGCAGCTCGGGGAAAACTGACAGACACATGTTTCATGTGGAGGCATGTCAGCATTTACCGAAGAGAAGCAAAAAGCATAAACACTGATAGCTGATCAGGGTCACTGAGGGAAAAGGAAAGTGTAGTCGATGTTAAAAGCCAGATGAATGTCTTGAAAATGTCTTGGAAAAGACAGGAAGAATTGCTTCTTTGACACAACAGCTCAGATGTATGGAGCTGGAGGTGCACGCTCCCCCTCATACACACTTCCTGACATTCTCTCTCCTGCATCGGACTCCCCTACAGGCCAGTGCAGTCTTCCACATGCTCACACAACGTCGTTAAAGCTCTAAGAGCACTTGGAGGGAAATGTAACATAGATAGCTTTTACATGCAAATGCTTTAGTGCTCATTGATCTGGTCACACCATCAATCTTCTGGGGAACATACTTATGATGTCATCTTTCACACCCCTCCGACTCCCACAATGGTGTTCCTTCACAGGTTTTCACACTTGCTTGTACCTTCATGAGCTCTGCTACCATGGTGCCAGCCTAATGCCTCATGGGGCATTTATGGGCTCTCGCAAGACAAACCATCACACACTCACTTCACTTAAAATTGACAAAGCACGTCCGCAGGTCACGCTCGTCCACTGCTACTGTCACCCAACTGCTGTGAACGCAAAATGACAGGAGGAAATGCCGGCAACATCAGACACCCCCATCACACGGACAAAAGTCACACAACAGCGTAACACATATATGCGCAAATAAGGTTCAAATGATATGAAGGATTTATTATTTTTCATGTGAAGACGTGGATTCATCGTTTTCAATTTTTATTTTACAATCTATGACAATCTGGCATGTATTTCTTTTTTCTAGCATATTCCAAGAATGGACATGGGGGGAAGATTCTTTTTTTTATTGCTGAATATTAAATGAAATACACTTTCACTGACTTGGAGGAAATTAAAATCATCTGCTGTGTTTACCATGCACCCATTTAACCTTGACCACAAGGACATGCAGAGGAGAGGTGTTCAAACTTCTCAAGCGAGGAGGAAACTCAAGAGGAAGAACGGTAGAAACATAACTGTCAGAGTCTAGTGGGGTTCGGAGGAGGGACAGGATATCACATTTAAACTAACTAGAGAAGCACTGTCTGGTTTTGCATTTCTCAAACATACAAATAAGATTCAGTAACACCAGGGCAGGAAACAAACAGAAGATAATTCCTGGTCTTCAGAGTGTGAAGGAAAAAGAAACTTGAGGTTTAGAAAATCTCTATTCCTTTGTGCTGTCCCACTACAGCAACAGAAGCATTTTAGGATCTACCTTGTATAGTTTTGTTTTCTCTTTTTTTTTCATCTAGAATAATTACAACCAGACATGGTGTCACTCAGGATGGAAGAAGCACGTGTCATTCTATTACGGTCATCATCACACTCCTCCCTGGCTTGGGTCTGTTATTCGTTTATCTGTGCCAATGTTGTGGTCCTTCACTGTTCTTAGTGATTTACCTTTACTAAATGAGAAGGCATGGCGGTCCAGACAGTGGTCATTTCTAGCGCATAGCAACCAATTGAAAACAACCATTTCCTGTGTTCTGGTAGCCAAGCAACACTGCTGACAGTGACAGGTGCTGAATGGGAGAGGAGGTTCCTCGCTCATGCAGAACCTGCTTGTGCTTGTGGCTTTTCTGCACTGAACCTAAACTGTGGGCCATTTGGGAACATTCAACAGTGACTGCATCAGAATGACAGAGACACAGCCGTGGTTTGGCATCATAATTGCATATGAAAAATAATGTTGATATGACTTCCTATAATAATAATAATAATAATAATAATAATAATATAATTTTGCTATAATGCTAGTCTGCACTGTTCGGTGGTCTCACTGATTAGAAAGGGGAACTAAACTTAAACACATGACAGGCATCACAGTTTTCACACAATGCACTATTGTTCTTTCAGAAAATAAATGTCATCGAACAGGAGCAAAATATAAAGTTTGCATATTTTGGCATTTTTAGGACCCCTCAGAAGTTTCACAGCTATTCGTCTTGTCATGTTTGTGTGTGTGGTATGTGATATGACATGGTGCTCCACCCTCCATTGCCCTGTGTGTGAGGGGTGTGAGAGGCGGAGCTGCAGCCATCAGCCTACAACCAGGGTCTTCTTTGCTCTTCAGTGCCATCGGTGAGGGAGGGCGGAGTCGGCTTGGGGGTGGGCGGAGTCCTGAGACGCTGTGCCGTTGGTCCCTCTCTGACTCTGATTCACGCTTTCTCTGTCAGATGCGCTGGCGAGATGGATGGCTGGATGGAGTGAAGGTGTTGGGGTGGAGGCTAGAGGAAAAGGCTGGTGGGGATGGGAGGTGAACTGACCAGAATGGATTGTATGCTTTCATTTCTCTGTTATCTGGTATGAGCCATTACCACTGACAGCCAAGGTCAACGTGGCCATCTGTGAGGCTGGGTCACAGGCCTCCCTGCAGCATAACCACTATACCCTTTGGACTGAGAAGGCTCCCCAGTGACAAACCTTACCCTGTAGGGATGCAAAGGGAATCAAGGCAGCTGTGAGCACACACCAAAAGCCGCTGCATCTACCTGCATCTCGCTGCAAGACAGCTGATCTGGGAACAGTTCCTGACTTTTCATGTCCTAACGAACATCATCCCAAAGACACGAGACTGTAATCCTAGATCAGTGGTCTCACTGGGAAAAGTCGAATAGATGTCTGGACAGTCTGGACAGCAGGAGCGTGCATGCTCCTTGGCCCCGCCCCCATCTGCCCGCACGCCCTGCAGTGGGGCGTAGTAGATCTGCGCACGTTTGGTCAAAAATCTGAACACAAATCACATCCTCTTCCCTCCCACTCTGGAGGAAACAAAAGCTTCCCCTTCCCCATTGCATGTGTCATCGAGTTCCTGTTAGAAAAGCAACGTAATCACTGAACATCTGTGTGAGCTATATTCTTGTAAACATACACCTTAAGTGAGAGTGGTTTATATTGCATGATGTGGAGGAGGGTGAGGGGTGGAGAGGGAGGGGGGGGGGGCAGCTCCCAGAACAACACAATCTGGAGAAACGCAAAGGAACAAAAGCTCAAAAAGAGACAACGAAAGAGGAAATGTGTATAAAAATGAAGCGTCTGTATAAGAAAGGCTACAAAAAACTCCACTGGCCCTCTGGCAATCGGCAAAAGGCACCACAATATTACTCTATTTCTTTAAGTTGTGAAAAAATTGGCACGTCTTTTTTATGCTGTAAATCAAAATGTACATATAAATAGAGTTTTCCCTATAAAAAAAGTCTTTGCTGTTAACTAGTAGACAACTTTTTGCTAAAATGAAAATAAATATTTCATTTGTTTAGAATATCTGTTAGTTATATAAAATAAAAATATTTCTTATAGGTGCAGGTGTATAGTTATACAGGGTTGTTTTTTTGGGGGACAGGTGGGCAGGTGTCTGTCTAGTGGCCGGCCGCGTCGTGTTTGGAGCGCGTGAGCGTCTGTCTGCTCTGGGTAGCGGGACGTGCCGCGTGACGGCCGTTCGCTCCGTGGGAAGTCCGCGTGTCGGCCGGCCTGGTGGTCCTGTAGACGGTGACCGGCTCGGGGGCGGCGCTCATGTTCTGCATGCTGAGGAAGGGCGTGCTCTCGCCGTCCTCTTCCTCTTCCTCCTCCTCCTGGGAGTCGCTGTCCGAGAGGCAGCTGCGTGAGCCGTAGTCCCGGGGCGGCCGGTAGCCGCGCGGAGCCACGTGGCCGTCCAGCCTCGCCCGACGCCAGCGGCGGCCGCTCCTCTTTGGTTGCGCAAGCGCGGGGGGGAACTCCTGCGTGCTCTCGTAGTCGTCGTCCCGGGCCGGGCGGTACGGGCTGGAGGGCAGGCTGGCGGCAGGGCAGGCCGGCTGCTGCTGGCGGTAGGTCTCGTTCCGCTGGGCCTCGTGCAGGGACACCTGGTAGCGGCGCAGCAGTAAGGGAGGCTCGTCCTCGCGCGGGTACTGCGCTCGAGCCGCCGCCGGCGGCAGCGACGCGGCGTGGCTGGCGTTGGGAGACGTGATCTGGAAGGTAGGCACCTGCGGGGGCAGTGAGTAGTGGAAGTCCACCGGGGACAGGTGGGCGGGGGTAGTCAGCGCTGACACATACCTGCCACGGAGGGAGAGACAGATGGTTACCCGGAACAGTCATGTCAAGCGTTTTCACCAGGAATAAACAGAACAAGCACCACGTCACCAACACGCACGTCACCAGCAAAGGTGAATTTTACCGCGCGGCATATGCCAGCATGCCGGCTGGGTTTAGATCCGTGCGGTGCCTGATGCCCTGGGAGCACATGGCACTAGGAGCACAAACAGTCTAAGTAGCTGAGAGGTTCAAGAGCAAATGAGGCTAGTTGGACATGAGAAGACTGAGAGAGGGATTCCAGTGTGGACCACCCACACGGTGCTGAATGCAGGAAACACTCTGCCCTGGTTGCTCGCACTCCACCTTCCTTTCCATCACGCCACACTGGGTCATGATCCACCCCACACCCACCCCGAAGGGGAAACTTCTTTCAGTCTTAGCAGGACAGGAGCGAGCAGACATCCTATTTCTCTTATCTGGCCTTATCACGTGGCCTGGGCCGTGTAAATTGGAAAGAGGGTTCTGAGAGCGGTGGCCACAGATCACTCTGAGCAGATAAATTCACACTGGCCCAGCCTGTCACAGCTGGGCAGAGGACCTAGGGCTAGATAGCAATGGGAGAGAGAAAGTGAGAAAGACAGAGAGAGGGAGAGAGAGAGAGAGAGAGAGAGGAGGGAAAAAGAGACAGAGAGAACAAGAGAGACTGACAGAGAAAGAGAGACAGAGAGAGAGAGAGAGAGAGAGAGAGGGAAAGAGAGAAAAGTGCACAGGAGCCCTGGCTCCCCTCTCTCCTGAGGTAATGTGTTGTTCAGTTCTTGTGGACTTAATGAACCCCTCGTGGTATAACTCCTTCTGCTTCAGCTGACACTCGGTGGCGAGGGCAAGAGATGACTGGAAACCCAGCTGTCGCCTCTCCACCTCAGCACAGTAGTGAGCCCTGGCCCGCTCTCACGCCCCCTGCTGGCCTCTCCTCTAAAGTGACCGCACACATGCGTCCCAGTGCCTTAGCTGGAAGAGGAGGAGGAGGAGGAGGAGGAGGAGGAAGGTGACGCACCTGTCGCTGTGCGGAGAGTCTGCGAGCGAGTCGAAGGAGTCGACGTACTGCAGGGGCGGGCGGCGTGGCGGTGGGCAGCCGCAGCGCCCCGCCCGCCGGGCTCTCTCCTCCACACACGCAGGGCTGCTGCACTTACTCGTGCCCACGGAGGACGAGAGGATCCCCGAAGGACAGTCGGACAGCACACTGTCCGTCCGCTCCAGACTCCACGTCCTCTCCTCATGTCTGTCTCGGGTGGGAGGTAGACAGAAAAATAATGATGGGGTGGGGAAGGGGAAGGAGATGTATAAGGTGCACATAAGGTGTTTATTCACTCATTTTCCACTGACATAGGCATTTTAAATCACTGAGGTTTACTTCCTCCCTTCCAATCACATTATTACTACATATTTCCTGAATACAGTCAAATGCACCAGCGGCTTAAAGTCTGCTAGAGGAATTCTGGCTAAAATTCCATGTCTGACCTGCACTGGGGGGAGCAGAGAGGAAAGAATGTTGAGTGAGTGTAAAACAGACGTAGAATGCAGAGACAGAGGGCGAATGGAGCATGACCTCAGTTCATGGTAAGCAGGGACCAAAAGCAGGCAGCGCACACACACATGAATGGAACACAAACCTGTGGGCGGAGGAGTGTGCTCGGGTGGAGGAGTTGTGGGATCTGGAAGACTGTCGGCTGCCGCCGGAGAATGCCGCCTCGCCCCCGTGCCGGATCACCCTCTCCGTGGCAGGGACGTTCTTTGAGATGTACTGCATTACACACACACACACACTATCAGATGGGAGAGGGAACCTGCAGTGAAGACGGTCTGGGCAGAAGCATGAGAGGAACCTACATCTACCATGGGGATCTCCTCAGGGCCGGGGCCAGGGTGGTTGGGCCCGTTTGCCAGGCTGCGGTTGGGGTGATCCATGCACATGTTCTGTCTCAGGTGGCTGTGCATCTTCTTCCGCTGTTTCCTGTGAAGGAGGTTCCAGTGAGGCTTAACAGACTCACAGTTAACAGGAACATACCCATACCCACACTTTAACCCCCCCACATACACGCAGTGGCACACAGGAATGCTGTACGACTAGGCCTTCCTGATCTGAGTGCAGTGGTGGAGCAGGGCTCTACACTTACTTGGTTTTGCAGTAGGCCACCACACACACGATGCCCACCACCAGCAGAGCCACGCAGATGCCCGTGATTGTCAGCACTCTCTTCTGATAGAGTTCCTCTGCCTCTGTGCATCACCAGCCACACACACACACACACACACACACGTGCGCGCAAACGCGAGTACACACACAACCAGAAAACGTCAGCTTCTCCTCTGCAATGCATTAGCATCACCTCCTCTCCTCACATCCAGAGCACTCCTAAACACCTTCCACTGCAACTGTGGGGGGATGAGGGGTGGTCTGGGAGCAATCCGCAAGCCTGCCACCAAGGCTCCAAGAGCTCTCCCCTTGCTAAGCCTCCCGCCTTGGGGGTACTCTCCAGGTGTGGCACGCACACACAGTGCAAATCAGCTGCGGCAGCACATCTCCCGCTCTCATTAGTCCGCATGGAGATGAGGCTTTATTGCAGCAGTGGAACATGTCTGGGCCTACCCCTCTGCTCTCTAATGTACTAGCCCAGCAGCGGAAAGTGCTTGTGCGAGCCATAATGCTACTGGTTACCATGGATGAGGGGTTCGGTGGTGGGGGTTGTGACTGCACTAAAGGGAATCCCTGTAGGACCTGATGAACCCGCCTCCCTGATTCCACAGACACTTACGTCCACTATAGGGAATTTTGATTCTGACCAATCCGCAACTTGCTTTATGTGATATCCAATGAGAATATTACAGCTGAATGTAAATCAGGCCAGATTAACAGAAATGACATAACAGGTCATATGCAATCAGAGCTGCAGGTCAGGGCTTTAGGTAGTAGGGTTAATTATATTTAAATTACATTTACTAATTATATTTAAATCATTTAAAAGGAAAAATAAGCATGCTCAATGTTGCATACAATATAAAAGTTATAAAATTATAAACTTAAAAATAACTAAATCATTTATCGAAGCCTCTGTTTTCCTTGGAAATAGTCCTTTAAGTAGTTAATCGAAAGATTAGTTAGGGGCCTTGTTACAGAAGACTGAGAGCGCTTCATGTAGTATATATCATGTAGTATATATCCAATACTTCATCCTGTTCAGCTGGGTTGTGCACCACATTATAGAGCAGGTGTGGAGGGCAGAGCTGGAGGGAGGACACATCCCTCTTGGAAGGCTCTCTGAGGCTCGGCGTGCGTGTCTGTCCTGCACCACTCAGCCCCCTACAGAGCGCTGCGTTTACTCGCCGCCTCCAACAGGACGTTTTCAAAGGAAAACAGAAACCGGTGCACGAGAAAACAAGCAAATCTAGAAAGGTCATGAAGAATAAACAACTTTACGTGTTAAGAGAGTCTGGCATTGCTACTTCCAACAGGGGAAGGGAGGGTTTATAGTTTAATGGCTTGGAAACACAATCAGGGACAGTAAAAGAAAACAACATGCGGTGTCCAGTTTTGAGCTATAGATAGAGACAGCAGCGAGACTCTGCGGGACGCAGGGGCAGGATGGCGAAAAGGCGGCGGTCCGGCAGGAATAGAAGACTAAAGGAGAACGGGGGAACATGAAGGAGACAGGGAGAGGGCAGAGCGAACACTACAGGAGGAGGAGAGCCAAGCAGACCAGGGGAAAGGAGAGGACAGAGAGCACAGACAGGAACGTTTTGACAGCTTTGCTCAAGGAAGGAGATCGACGTATCTGCAGCACTCGTTCTCCTGTTATTCAGATGTTTCTGAGCTGCGGGGGAGTTCACCCCCCCCCCCACCCCCGTGTAGCCAGACACACACCTGACCCCTGCCAGAGACCTCACACTCAGCATCAAAGCGCTGCAGGATTCTGCCAAAATTCAGCAGCCATGATTTGATCTGGTGTTTGGTAAACAAGCCAGATGTCTAATAGTGTAATCAAACGGGGGGGGGGGGTTGGGACGCGTTGATGAGCGTTGTGCGTGAGGGTGCGAGGGCAGACGATGAGCAGGTGACACGACTTGGGTCTGAACTTGTCAGGTGGGACATAATTACAGTCTCAGCTCTGTTAACACTATTCTAGTGTACACAAACAAATTCACTTGAAGCTACCCACTAGCAATGTTTACTAATAGGTAAATAACAGGCAGCTGAAACCTACGCAAATCCCCCTGTGACATGCTAACCTCTGAGAAGGCGAGCCAAGGCAATCAACGCACACAGCTGCTAACGTTAAACCTGACGTGCAACAAACCACAAAGGAACTTAGCTTCGGTTGTTACCTGTTTTGCAAAACTTGCCTGTTGAGGTGCTTATCTAGCATGCCAAATTTGGTGCTTAAAATGTTCACTTTGATTCGCAATAAGATTTTTGGCTGTACTGCATCTACTACGGCACTTCTGGAGTGGCGAGAGCAAATCTTTAATGTTTGGAGCGAGTTGAGATTTAGAGCCATGTGAGTGTTCGTCAAGCCCCCACCCCCCTACCCCCCTTAAAAGGCTCGAGGGCTGCAGATACTCAGTCTCATGCTAAAGCCAGGAGAGGAGGGCTGCACTCTCCAGAGCAGGTGTTGACTGACAGATTGATCAGCCAATCGATGCGTTCAATTGCGTTAGCGTCCATCGGAGAGAAACGATGGACGGACGGCAAACGCAGCGGGATTAGCACAGCACTGCATCAACCGGGAATCGAGAGGAAGATTCGGTCCATACCCATAAATTCAATCCCAAGAGATTCTGCCGTGACAGAGAGTTGAGAGTCGGAGAGCCAAAACAAAACAAATAAATAAATAAGAATAAGACACAAAGTTTAAGCGAGAGATATCCCAACACACGGAGGCTCACAAGAGTGGCGTGAGAAGGCTGTAGACGTTATATGTGTGGGTGAGTAAGGTGGAGGAACATTGTCTCAGCTGCATGCGCACATAAGCACGAGCGAGTTATGTCAACAGCAAGCTGGGAGAGCATGCAGGGACATGCAAGCAGGCCACACACTACTTCCCTATAGGCTAGAACGCCTTTCTGGATTAACTGGTAGGAGAAGGGGCCATAAGAGGAGTTATGATAATCACCATACACGCTGTCAGTCAGGTAGATGTGTTTTTGGCAATTATTGGTCAGAGTGGGTTAAATATTTTGTTTGTTTGTTTGTTTTTGTTTTAATACAGCCTGGTTAGTTTTAATATGTTAAAGGATTTTAGGTGGAATGGCTGCGGCCACTGTTAGCTAGATACAGCTGTTGTTTCAGAAGATACTCTCTCTAAGTTAAGGGTTAATGTAACATTGACAACTGGGCAATAAGCCTGCATACAAATGCAAGAAGAATCCAGCAATACAAGTAGATGAACATTTTCAGCTCGGTTGACAATTTTTTTTAAAACAAATCTTACCTTTGGGGCACAGTTAAAGATGAGGCATAGAATTACACACATGAACAATGTGACTAACATTTTGGAGTTAATCGAGTTAATTGCGGTGTGTACTTGGTACACTACATGATGTGAATCAGTTAGTGAGCACATGCTATACACAGTTGATGGCAAAACAATGATCATTGTGGTCCAGGTTTACACATCATTTGGCTCAGTGTTCTTTGTGGTTTGACTTTATTGCTTAATGCTTCAATAAGTGCTAACTCTGCATAGCTGGATTTTTAGGGCTTGCAAAGGTTCTGGACAGTGTGTATGGGCACACATACACTAGTAGAGGTACAATATAAACATTATTAATGTCTTAGTTCTTCTAGCAAAGTCAGTATAGATTACATGAATCCATACACCCACCTATCCAAAGTTCTCATTTTACGACTCCCTTTTGTAATGGTTGTGAACCCTGTAAGTTATGCAGTGATGTTGAGTACTGACTCCCCGAACAGGTCTCTGCTCTGTGTTCATAACACACAGGCTGTGTTTATAATAAACCTGTCTTAGGAAGTGCACTTCATGCCTGTGTGTGTGTGTGTGTGTGTGTGTGTGTGTCAGGCTCAGCTATCCCTGTGCTTAGCAGAGAAGCCCTTATACCTCTGCTGTAGTTCTTGTTTTATTATTCACTGTGGGACTGTGGAACTACATTTTGGACATGGTGGGCAGATCAGACACTGCTGCACTGCCCTTCTCTCTCCACTACATTGAGGATAATTACAGTTACTCGTGCTGACATCGAAGCCCATGAAGTTATTTTTACATCAGTATACCTATACACCCCTATTAAGTGAAATGATCAATGATAACAGACCATTTATTTAATATTCTTTTGCAAGTAAATCATAGCTGTGTTAAGGCATGCCCTGCTTAAACTCCCTAAGCACATTACAACACTGAATGATTGCTACAGCTTCTCTCTAATCCACTGAAGATGTGGACTAACACTGCAGAGGCAGCCTGTGATGCCAGCATTAGGTCTGGGTGTCTGCGGTGACCCAGGTGCGTGGACAGTGCCAGGGCCAATGGTTGGCAGGTAGCAACCATACAGCCCTAATTGGCAGGCGGGCACTAAAAAAGTGCAGCGGCGGTGGCGAGGGGCTGGTGCTCCAGATGGGAACGTCAGCCCCCCTCCCCCTACTCTCCGCGCTCTCTCCCAGCAGACGCAGATCTCTACAAGAAAGTGACATCGCATCAGATGGGTGTCCGTGTTCCATTAGTCGGATCTCACACGGAGACGGATCAGGATCTCTCATCATGGCCCTCCACGTCCACGAGTCTCCGTCTGTCTGAGAGTCAGAGGTGTACTTAAGCCCCTGACGTAACAGCTCAATTATCCACAGAACAGGTACAGTAAACTGTCAGCCTGTACAGTGCGAAATACGCTGCACGCATGAGACGCTCGACGTATCTCTGACATGCACTGACATGACAGGCCACCTGAACAAAGAGAAGCTGCTGGTATAAATCCCACATCATGACATTACACAACATAATAATAGGCCTTGTGGCAAGTTATACTTTTTGCCATGTGCCATTTCCGAGGGCCTCCTTTACAACCTGCCATAAATTATACCCACCTTTATTCTTTTATTTGGAGAGGAAATGTATTTTGAACCAGGTTCAGCTGATCATCCACATGGGGCTTTGTTTACACCTGTCCCACTATGATTTATCTGCTGCCCTTTTGCAAATAAACATGTGTTAACACAAGGGTCATGTGGAAATGTAAACACTGAGGGCATGGCAACGCTGACAGAAGACGCGGTTCTGCGCTCAGCTCAGCCCTAGTGCCCGAGCCAATAGCCTGGGACCAGGAACTGTCAGTCCCAAGTTATCCCTCTGCTTCCTCCACTAATCTGGCTGTAATTCCGTGGTTGATGGACGTATGTGGTACGGATGTCGGTGTGCGTTGTTACTGCATGTGGCCCCAGGGAAGAGGAGATATTTAACGTCAGAGTGTAATTAGGGGGAGGATCGAGGGGGCAGGGGTGAGGGGACCTCTGAGAGAGCATTTCTGAGTGAATAAAGGTTTGTGCCACACACACATACACACACCTGTGATCACACGCACCACAGAGCAGCACTGCATGTAAAGTACCTGACCGAAGCTATAAAAATGTTATGAGAAGATGGGGCTTCGTTAAAACTCTCCTAGCCTTGGATGTTGGAATCCATCAAACACGCGAGGCCCTCCAGGGACGTGGCGCCAGGCTTCCAGCTAACGCTGGCAGCGTCTCCTCTGAATTACCGCGTGACTGCTGTGCTTGGCGAGTGTGACGCAGAAAAGAACCCTCACGATCCTTTCACGTGCGATTCCCACTTGCCGAGAAAAAGTCTTCTGCTAATGGAACAGACCTAATTGCCCCCAATTAGGGACAGTGCTTAGTGAATGTGTGGACAGCTCCACACACACTAGTGTGTTTGCTCAGCCTAACAAGGCCATTTTGGTCCAGTATTCATGTCTACACTCATGACAGTGGGAGGAGTATAGAATGTGATTACACATAGGAGCAGCAGGTT
The DNA here is from genome assembly GCA_028565775.1 of Sternarchorhynchus goeldii. Lineage (NCBI taxonomy): Eukaryota > Metazoa > Chordata > Actinopteri > Gymnotiformes > Apteronotidae > Sternarchorhynchus > Sternarchorhynchus goeldii. The sequence continues at coordinate 17,573,244 of JAOXYF010000003.1, forward strand.
CCAGCTATGCACATGTAATTGTCTAGGGTTGTGTGACTGTCTGCCAAAACTGTATCACTGTCTGCTGTTAATGTGGTGTTGTTAATGTCACAAAGCATACTCCAGAGTTAATACCAAACAATTAAACACTTGATTATTTTACCAAGCTATAACATTTAACTCGAATATTAGCCGTTAAGGTTTTTTTCAAGAATATATTTGTGGTTAGTATTTGTTATTAATTGTATTAAATGTTTTTAGATGATGCAATGGTGTGCTCTCTGTGTTACAAACTGACTTTCCAGCATTGCATATGGCGCACATAGTTGCACCTATTAATGGCCTGTCTTCACTAAAAAAGTGTAACTCTCCATTACTAAAACCACATGCAGCCACACTGGGAATCATGCACATGACTCTGTTGATGCTAACTAATAACACAATTTTAGAAGGTTTAAATGAAAACTCCATCATTAGGAGGCAATGCACGGTTGGGTCATGGGTCAGTGTTTCAGGGGACAGTATGTCTGACTGAGCACAGGAGTCGTAACCAGGAGCCGCAGCCACAACCAGCTCCAGCATGCAACAGAGACAGCAGGCGCAAGAAGAAATGAACATACGGTAGAAACTGGCCATAACGTAGGTTTGACAGCGATCACCAGTAAAGTCATTTGGACACCTGATGAGAGGAAACAAAACCACAGGAAGGAGGAAGAGGGCAAGACAGAGAAGGAGAAGGAGGAGGACATCATGAAGAGAGGAGAAACGCCACAGAAAGAGGAGTGAGAGAGGGGGGGGGAGGGAGGGAGGGAGAAAGCAGAGAGAACATGAAATTAGAACAAGAGCAGCACTATGAACAGCAGAGGCAGAAGTGTCCCACTGTCGGCACCACGGGGCCTTCGCGAGGGCGGGACCTGGGCGGGACCCTGGCGGGACCCGGGGAGCGAAGGAGCGAGGGAGGCGGCGGTGGCGACGACGGTGGGACACCAGTCCTCTGTGTGAAGCTGCGCTTTTCAAATGGACATACTTTCATTAGGTTTGGGCATGCGCAGCCTCAGGGGCTCAGGCTGCAAACACCGCGGCCCGAAGTATCCACGTGGACATCTGGGGAGAGGAGAGGGGACAAGATGACAAAAACACACACACACAGACACACTTTATGCACTCTGGGCCTCATCTGCCCTCACGCTCTGGCAGTCCTCCACACTGAAGCAGCTCGGAGGGAATCCGATGCGAGATCAATTGACTGGCTGGTATTTGCTCGAGGTTCCAGCAGCATGCAGGATGCCGCATGGACTGAAGACATGGCAGCGTTCCTTAGTTCCCCCGAGACACGGCTACATCGATTACAGCTCCTGGGATTCTCGCATGATTGTCATTCATTGGTCAATTATGCGTTTTCATGTTATTGCAGTAAACAAATAAACGCCCATCAGCCCATAATGAACACTCCGCAGGTTGTGTTGTCAAAGCGTTAATTTCGCAAACTCGGATGGAGCCGCTGTTGCTGGCAGCCCGTGACAAGTCCCGCCCCCTCGCTTCAATCTGCAGGACAAACAAAAAAGCGCGAGCGCGTCATCTTGGATCACCCGGAGATCCGCTGAGCCTCCTCCGGTCTCCGCCGCCGCACCACTTACCGTGCCGTGCTCTCTCGCATGGTCCGTACGTGGCTGCGCCACTCCGAACGCGCTCGAGCCTGCGGGAGGCAGACCACGCGCCGAACGCAAAACACGACGCGTGGCCTCTTCACGGGGAGATAGGAAGCGGCTCCAGAGCCTAGAATCCAGCTCCCACGCCCTGTCTGGGTATGTGAATCGCCCCATGAGGTGGTTGGGCGTAGTGAAATGAGGCCGGCCCCTCTTGGCCCGGCAGACACGGCCCCGGGGGCCCTGGGGCCTTGCAGGAGAAGAGCTCTGTATTGAACTTCAGCCACAGCTTTGGCAAGGTTCTCATTTATGCAGGCACACATGGGCACAGACATCCACACAGCAGCCGCAGGTGGCACTGGGGAGGAGGAGAGCAGCTCAGAAACGATAATATTTACCTTCCCAGCAGATTATTTGAAGTAAGAGAGACATGGTTGCTAGGGCCAGAGGTCAGAGTAACAGTGGAAGAGCATATCTCGATGCGCGTCTGAGCTCCTGAACCCCTTGTCCTCCGAGTGACAGCTTCACGCTCTCAGTGCAGTCTGATCTCCTCAACTCCTCTTCCTCTGAGCGAGGGCTTCTTGATTTCTGTGCTGTCTGATCTCTTCAATCCCTTCCCATCTGAGTGAAGGCTTTATGCAGTCTGATCTTTCCAACCCCTTCCTGTCTGAGTGATGGCTTCATGCTTGCAGTGCAGTCTGTTGCTCCTCCCCCAAGCTGTCTGCATGTACAAGCTCATGTTTTGTGTGTGTGTGTGTGCGTGTGTGTGTGTAGGTAAACATTCTGCAGGCCTAAGGTCTAATGTGCCTGCCTGTCTGCTGTTTGATGCTCTCACTCCTGCCCAGGCTGAGAAAGCAGGAGACCAGTAAACGCTTGGGTTTGTTTACAGCGAGGTCCTCTGTGGAGAGAGCTCTTTTGCACGTCTGGGTGATACTGCCAAGGACACCTGTCCACTGGGTGATAAGCACTTCCATGTATGGGCATAGACATGTATATGCCTCATCTAAAGCACTCAGACAGAGGGAGAAAGATAGAGTGAGGGAATGAGTGTATATGTGAGAGAGAGAGAGAGAGAGAGAGATGGGGCAAGGGAAGGGGATAGTACAGTGTCTCCACACTCTGCTGTGGACAACTTTTTACCAGCGTGGGCTGTGATCACTGCGTGTGTCCTGACCCAGAATCCAAGCTGATCCCAGAGGCCACCATGATATCCGTGTCTCGTCTCCATCTCTCTAGCACGTGATCAGATCTTCCGTCTGGCCATACCATCTAGTAACGAGTGTGCTTGGTACCGTACGAAGTGCTTACAGGCCGACGTACCGACATGATCAGTAGTGTGGATTGTTTCTGCACACCGACACGCTTCAGCTCACGTCAGGTGTGCCGTGCTCCAGGACAGCCTCTGTGCGCTGGACCACTCCTGTCTTCTGCTTCTATCCACACCGAGTGTCCAGTCCAGAGACACCAAACCGGGAAACACACTTCTTCCACCTTCCCAGCATGCATATAATTACTGCCAGGGTCATTCATTCCCCCCTGCTTTGCCTGTGTGTGTGTGTGTGTGTGTGTGTGTGTGTGTGTGTGTGTGTGTGTGTGTGTGTGTATTTGGGGGGGACTTTATATTTCAAAGGGAAAGAGCTGGAACATAAATATGAGCCAGGCTGTCTCCCGGACTTGTTCGGCAGGTGAGTAATGGCTGCAGAAGCCTGGCCTGTATTGAATGAGATGGCTATGGGGCAACAATTCCCTGTAGGCCTTCACTGCATTATCTGACTCGGCCGGCCCGTGCCTCACCCGTGAGTGAATTAGCTGCAGCAATTGAGTTATTGCTCCCTCCAATTTGTACACAGCTTATTGAATGGATGTTGCAGCCGTAGCCTCACTACTCACTTGCCGAGCGGTGTTCCAGCACACACACACACACACACACACACACACATTCATATGTTCATACACACATTCAAATGCACACACACAAATTGCAGCTGGGCTGAAAGCACCAGCAGGTGCGCTCATAACACAGCCTGTGGTCTGAGGCTGAACAACAACAACAAAAAAACCCCACACAGCACAGGCTCTCGGTGGGCTAAGAGCTCTTCACTGCTTTCCCAATGAATCCCATCAACAAACAGATGGTGGAGCGTGTGCTAGGACACACATGAAACCCATACTGTATATCTATTATGTACACATACATTTACACACATGAACCCACACGAACTGGCTCCAGGGTCTGGACGCAGGCCCCAGAACACAGGACACAGGACGCAGGCCCCAGGACACAGGACGCAGGCCCCAGAACACAGGACGCAGGCCCCAGGACACAGGACGCAGGCCTCAGAACACAGGACGCAGGCCCCAGAACACAGGACGCAGGCCCCAGGACACGACGCAGGCCCCAGGCTTCATTTGTCTCCTTATCCAGCAAAGCTACTCCATCCCTCAAGTCAGCTGTGTGCTGTTTTCATAATAAGGCTCAAAATGTTTTTGGGCCCATAACAAGATCCAAAAAGCAGCTGTGTAAAAGCTGCCCCCCTCCCCTTCCCAAACTGAGATGTAAGCAGCAGCCCGTTTTCCTCGTAGGCGGCCTCGGCCTCTCGTAAATATTTGCACCCGCTCTAAACCAGCGTGACATGGCATTTCGGAGCGGCCTAATGCTCTCGCCCCCGGCACGCTAAACACAGGCGTTCTGGGTGGAGCGAGCGCACGAATGTTTCTCCCCCACATGCATCACGGAGGGAGAGAGAGACAAATCACACTCATCAACATCTTCACCAAGGGCTCAACCTGCTGGGCTCCAAACAAGCTCACGAAAGGGGAAGAGGACTCAGAGGGGTGCTGCTAAAGACCCACAATGAGGGAGAGAGGTATCGAGAGAAAAAGAGAGAGAGAGAGAGAGAGAGAGAGAGAGATGTGGGGCCTTGGATAAATAGGAAGAGATAGATGACTTGATGGATAGAATTTGGCTTGTGCTGAGGAGGTTGTGTGCTCCAAACAAAGCAATAGATTTAATGAGAGAGAGAGAGAGAGAGAGAGAGAGAGAGAGAGAGAGAGAGAGAGAGAGAAAGATTATTCTTTCTTTCTCTCATTAAATGAGATCTCTCTCTCTCTCTCTTTATATATATACAAATCTCTCTCTATATATACAAAATTTGAAAATTTTCAGTCAGTATTTAGTGTGACCTCCCTTGACACTATGCACATCCTGACATCTTGATCTCTTCTGGGGAGACTGTCCTGAAGTTTTCTGAAGTATCTTCTGGTGTATTATACCAGGGAACCAGGGTCCAGCTATTGTGTAAGTGTAAGGGGAGTTCACACTAAGTACTTGCCACTGCAGCCTGTAGATGATGTTATTTCTGATTTTCAGTTTTTTAAACTCTATACAAATTTTCTGTATTTTATTGTAATAAATGGAGAAATATATGTCTATTGCTAAAAACAACAAATCTAATAGTGGCCTAAAACTTTTGCGTAGTGTTGTAGTGCTCTATATATATTCTTTGGGAACTTGTGTTCTTCGCTACAATTTTAAGTATCTATATCTTAATCACTATTCTGTGGTTACTCACCTCTCACATGGAATGATCTTCTGAATGATAAATATATATATATATATTCTGTTATAGATATGAATTCCATTCTAAAAGTGGAATGAGAGATTAGAAGTAACAGTATGTGGAGGTGTGATAAATAGACTAATTAACATTCACAAACAATTAACCAGCACATGCACTACAAAAGAGTGATTTAAGTTTAACCTGAAGAAAAAGTGAAAGAGACACACAGAGAAGAAGACAAAACAGGCCCAGCCTGTCCGACAGCGCTGGTGGGCTGGACAGCTCCGCCCCCCCCCCTGCACTACACACGTCGGCCATCGCCGGACGCGCTGGATGGGAGATGGTAGGAAACTCACTTGCAGGAGAGCTGATTGATGCCGTGGATGAAGTAGCACTCGCCGTCGTTCACGCAGTACCCCTTCTCCGTCTCGTTGCATTTCCTCGCGTGTCCTGAGCCTGGAGGCAACGTCGTGGTTACTGAGGAGAAACGCAAGACGCGGCTAATGTTAGCGTAGCGACGCCACCTCCGCGAGGAGCAGCGGCATGGGGCCTCCGCACCCGGGGGGCGGGGGGGGGGGTCGGGTGTGAGGCAGTGCAGCGTGTGGAGAGATAACGGAGCGTGACACGCTGCTCATGGTGTCCTCTCAGCATAATGGACAGCTTATCCTGCTCATGTAAACAGCACAATAAAACAGCCATTCACTCCACAACAATGACCTCTTAGTCGCCGTTCACAAATCTCCCCCACCATCTCTAGCTGCCCTGATGGCGTCTCAAGATTTTCTGCGTGCAAAGATAAACAGTGAAGGAGAGGGAAGGGGGAGGGGTGGTGGGGGGGTGAAAGTGCTGGAAGGACCTGAACCTCTTCCATTCGAAATTCTGCTGCATCAGATGAGACTCTCACGTGTTCCAGAAGGAATGAAGGAAAGACAGTGATGGATAGGAAGAGAGAAAGACTGTGTGTGTGTGTGTGTGTGTGTGAGAGAGAGAGAGAGAGAGAGAGAACAGAAAGCTGGGAGGTGTAAGTAAGTGTAGAGAGGAAGCATGTGCTGTGATTAGACAGGGAGAAAATGCAGGGATTCTGTATGAAGTGCAGTGGTGGGGTTCCTTTCGTACAGAGCTCTCCTGGGGCACACGTGTGCATGTTTACTGATTTTCAAATTGTTTGGAATCAAGACAAGAAAGAAGTGATGACTGACAGTGGAAGTAATTTCCTGCTGGTACTAAATCTCTGCCATTTATCAAGTATTGTGTGGGGCAAGTTTACAAATTCTCATGACAGCATTATTACGTTTTCCAGGAAGCTGATTGTCAAGGAGGAGAACTCCAGCACTGTGCTGGAGTGCACAAGCACGCGCTCCTCGCTCCAGATGAACTCAGTTCGCACCAACACGTTATGAGATGATACGGCAAAACAAACACAGACGTGACCACTGCCAGCCTTGTCACAGGCAGCGCAAAGCTAGCATGTGCATGCACACGCATGTGCACGTGCAGGCAGGCACACGCATGCACACGCACACGCACGTGCCTTTGCGCGCGCACATGCACTTTTGATTTTTCTTGTCGTTTTCTGCCAGCAGCCACTCCCTCAGTATCAGGGAGCTCACGCGCCTCCACAAACACTGTTACGCATACAACGCACAACACACGCGTCTCCAGCTCCATCGGCCGTTTCTGATCCTGAATGGAAATGTTTCCCAGAAAGAGAAGGCAATAAAATATCATCCTCTATCGGAGACTCAAATACGCTGCAAAAATTATGTCAGATATTAAGATGTCACAGAGAATAACGAAATGTTTCATTGCCCTGAACAAAAGCTCCCTGTGCCTGCTTTGTCTTCTGCTTTGAAACATGATTGAAGACTCTCTTGTTCCAAACGAACATGTGAAAATGAGCAACAGCCAGGAAAGTGAAGGGAATTATCTCCAGCCTGACATCAACAAGGCATACCAGTCAGCAGAGCCATTCACCAGCTCCGAGCAAGAACAAAACTGGCTTCTTCTTCTTCTTCTTCTTCTTCTTCTTCTTCTTCTTCTTCTTCTTCTTCCTCCTTTTGTCCTCCCTCCCTTTCTCCCTCTTTCCACGTGAGTGATGTAGTAGTAGGATGGTGGCACTCTAGGTGGAGAAGCAGTCACCACAGGACCATGGCAACCAGTGTGAGTGTGGCACACCTGGGACGTGTGAAAGAAAAAGGGAGAGCACACCTGGCACGTGTGCTAGCGTGCACTCCTCATGCGTGTGGCCTGCCAGATAGGAAAAACAATTGGTCCTGTCTTTCTGGTTTAGCAGATGCAGAGGTGGTGCAGAAGGGCTTGGAGAAAACTCTATCTGCTATTTTAAAACTGGGAATTTTCCACAATGCCGTTTCAAAAATACTGGTACCGTGGAGGCAGAAGTGTTTTTGTGGTTTACTTTTTTTTTTTTTTTTTATCATTAAACATCTCATGTTTTCTTGTTTAGATCTTTTGTCTTTGGCCATAACACAAAGACAGAGAATCTGGACATGTGCATTTCATTGTTTTGAATAAATTGAATGTTATGTGCTTGTATTAAAATGAGCAGAAGTCAGCCATTGATCCACTGCAAATAATATCTCCATCAAACATGTTAACCACCAAGTCATCCATCATCAGTCAAGTGTGAAACCCTTTGAGCAGCGTGTCAGAGAGAACCAAGCAATGTGACTGGTGAGGGGGGAGAGAACCGCAAAAGATCTTCAGGGTGATGTACAGGAAGTCTTCTATTTACAGGAGATTTAGCATGAAGAATTAACCCCAGACGTGCAAACGTAACCTCAAAACCTCACTATCAACCTGTGAAAAGCCAGATTATAACATGTCAAAGAGTACAGGTGTGGTCTTTGTGGATAGACATGATAAATGCAAATCTCTCCAAACATGATGGGAAGGATGAAGACACAAAAGCTTAGAGAATTCAAAGCATAATCCATAAAACACAGTGGAACATCTTTACTGATGATACAACTGAAAATGACTTAGGAAGTGTTTGACAATTTACAGGAAATTGTCTCCAGACTCATGGGCAGTGCTTTACTCACGGGTTTACTATGCAGTAACACCTTGAAAGACACTGCCAAGTGAAGCATGGAATCTGTCAGGTGTACCGGCCAACTCGAGCACGCAAGCAACTTCACCGATACCTGAAGTTAGAAATGCCTTAACGCAAACAGCCGCTGCAAGCACCTCGTACAGAGCCTCGAGGTAGACTGTGGGAAGGTGATGACTTCAGTGGGTTAGGATTTAGTGGAGTTGTTGTTTGAGGCGTTTGTTTTCAAACAGTCACTTTCACTCACCTAAAATGGAGGGACTGAGCAAAAAAGTTCTGAGAAAAAAAAAACGTGTTAGAAAAATCCTAAAATAAAAAATTCTGACTTTTGGCTTATATCTGCCGCGTTTTTCTAAAACAAACCTGTTAGTATAAGCAACTAACAATGCAGACCTCACCGTGTCAGTAATGCACGGTACTGTGTCTACTAGATTAGTAATCAGTTTCTTGGTGAACTCTTAGAACCATTCTCATTTTCACCTGCTGACAACAAATAACATGCAGTTTTGGGTTTACACTTAAACCAGTTTGTCTAGAATACTGATTTTTATTTATTTTTTGATAGCTACACGAATGACAGTATCTTGTGTTATTGTTTATCGGCTAGTAATGGTTTCAGCAGCAGGTCCACGGCACAATTGGAACGCTGGTTTTGTGAAAACACTCCGTCTGCTTTTCTTTGCCTTCCCCTCATCACGTTACTATCTGTTTATTGAAAGGTGTGGTATAAACAGAGGAGGAAGAGGAGAAGGAGGAAGGCCCCGTGGAGCAGCGTCGAAGACGTGCTACAATAACACCGCTCTCCTGGTGGAGACTGGCACCACACGCATGCAGAGTGCCCCAAAAACGTGGCTCTGAGCCAGTACCTTGTCCTCTTCCTGCCCCTTCCTCCTCCTCCTCCCCCTCTCTGGCCAGGTGGGAGCAAGTGTAGAAAACGGTGCACCTGTGAGCTCCGCTGCGTTTGTCCGAGGAACACCAGTGAGAAGCCCGTGGACTCTCCTCAGCCCCGGCACAACAGACAGCAGGTGCTTCCACACTCCTACCTCCCTCTCCCCATTCCCAAAAGCAGAGGTGCCATGCCGGAAAGAGCCAGCAGCTAGTGGAGCAGTGAAGGCCCCAGTCAGGAAGCCAAACGCTATGGACCAAATTTCACTACCACACCATGCTTCCTGCTAGAGAGTTCAGAGGTAATATAACCTGCACTGTTTCAGCAATTTATGATTACAGTTTTCAATAATACTGAACATTCCAGAGACGCTTCTTGTGTGAGCTGTTAATTACAACGATGTTTGTCATGTTCACGCCTGTGGTCCTGTGAGATAGTGCCAGATTTCTCATGCTCTGTCACTGAGCTTTGGCAGTTATGTGATTGTACAGTATTCTTTTGTGTATCTCATATTTTAATCACCTCACTGCTGGAGGTCTGCAAACATGCTGTAAATACCTGCTGAGACAGCATGTGTCACAGGCCAAGAGAGAAAAAAAGAGTGAGAGAGGGGAAGAGAGAGAAGAAGAGATGAAAATGAGAGAGATGGAGAGAAAGAAAGGGGGAGGGAGAGAGAAAGAGACAGATTTAGAGAGAGAGAGAGAGAGAGAGAGAGAGAGAAGGGGGAAAGGGAAAAAGATAGAGAGGGAGAGAGGAAAGCAAGAGAGAGAAAGAATAAAACACAAATAAACCACAATGCTCTTTTAACCATTGGCCTCTGCTCGGAGTCTTAACCTCTGTACCTGCTGGACGAACACCTCAGCAGGTATCTACACTCTAGCTCCTCTAGAAACACAGAACACTGGCACGATTTTGACCCTCCAGTGATGCCATACGGAGAAATAAGGTTATATCAGCAGAACGAAAATGCTGCAGATATTTAAATAACCCTGTCAGTCCGACACAGCCTCTAAGTATTAAAGATGAAACGTAAAAGGAAAACTAACAGAATACAGATGAAATGACAACCTGGAAGTGTTTAATGAAGAAGGAAAACTAACAGAATACAGATGAAGAAATGACAACCTGGAAGAGAAAAGAGGCAGATACCATAAAACCCGCGTGCCAAGAGGGGAAGGTTAAGCCGACACTGTGATTTAATGGAACAGAAGATGAAATACATTTTTTTCATCTACTGCCCCAAATTTTTAAATAAGACATAAATTCTTTAAAGATTTTCAGAAAATTAACAATACGCTGTTTTCTTTGTGACTCTGCAGCATTAAAGGGCTCCCTTTCTATTATACACTTTTATGTAGACACACTGTTAGTTTACTCATTTATTTAAGTAATTTTTATATTTTGCTGTTAAATATTAATGTTTTCCCTTTTCTTACATATGACTTTCTTTTTTTATTTGTACTGCTTTGGCAAAATTGTATAATCAGTCATGAAAGTATTATAAAATAAATTAATGGGAAAATGAGACAGCGAGAGAGAGAGTGGAAGAGCGAGAGAAAGAGGGTGATGAAAGAGACAGAAGCAGAAAGACAAGCAGAGAGAGCAGGAGGGAGAGAGAGAGAGAGAGAGAGAGAGAGAGAGAGAGAGAGAGTGCTAGAAGTTTGAATGTTTGGTGGGGTAGGCATCATCTAAACTCCCTCTACACACTTAAAGACATGCGGAGCTGGACACTTCAGCAGAGGCAACTCTGCCCACACTCCAAAACAAATAAATAATGAGCTGTCCTTCATCCTTCCTGTCTTCTCCAACTGAAGCCTCGCTCGGTCTCTGCTGGGTGGGTTTGGAAGCCTTCCTCCATCGCGGTCTTCACTGGCTGGCCAGGGGATGAAAGACTGAGGGAAAATAAAAGCAATTCCTGACAGGAGTGCTGTCTGGAGTTACTAATATGAGAGGTGCTTCTTCAGGCTCAGCGTGGAGTGTCTGAAGCCTCAAGCCCCAGGCCAGTGCACCCTCAGCTCTTCTGGACTATTGCCTGATTTGGCCACTTGCACTTAAACGCTCATTCTGATTTTTGGTTCCATCAGGTCTTGAGCTTTGCTGGCTTATCCAACCACCAAGTCACCAGCTAATTAACTCACACACTCCACCCATCCACTCGCTTGATAGGTTTCTTTGCTTCCTCTTGCCCAAATTCCTTGGCCCTGGTTGTGAAGGCTGATTTGGTCTGACCTACAGCCCCCAAATGGGGTCACACTTTCTAGCTCAAAAGCCCTGGGGTTTCGCCAGCAAGCTCCTCTCCTGAGCTTGATTAATTCTTCATGGCCAAGGAACTGAGAAGGGAGTACGGAGTAGGGTGGAGGGGCTACAGGGAGCCATGTGGAAAGCTTCATAAACATGTCCATCTTTCCACGCTCTCCAAAGGGTTCTAGGAAAGTCGTAAAAATGAAAGGAGAGGTCCCCTCGTGCTCCAAATGGTTTCTTTCTTCTTCAGAAGGCATGTCCATGCTGCATATGTTCACTCAGGGCTGAGTACGTTCTCGTGGACATGGGGGAGGGACGTCTGCCAGGTGGCCACTGCATCTCTGCACTCTCTCTAAACTCCCATGCACTCCCAATTAGAGGAGCCTCCAGACGCCTTACCAGTCACGGCTGTTCCAGTCCCATAGGACATCCGTTCATCTAGGTGGCAGGAAGGGGGAGAAAGGAGGACATTTGGATGTGATTGATGCGTAAATGCACTTTGGTACACTTTGGTATTTTGAAAAGCCCGTGAGAGTAAAAGCCCGAAACAGGCAGCAGCTGACGGATGATGCTTCAGAGAGCACGATAGCGCAGATGAGTGTCCTACGAGCTTCCTGTTATGGTCAGGGCTCGGCACCAGCACTGCCCCGCCCCCCTCGACTCTTGGCAGGGTTTTGGAGATGTGGCTCTCGTTACTGCCGGAACAAGGGTCCCTTATCACTTCACCAGAAGGTCAGTTTATACAGCATGCATTCTTGCTGATTTTGTGTGGTTTTCATTATCTGAAACATCCCTCGCTTTTGAAGCCTTCAGAGAGGTCTTCTCTATTACACACACACACACACACAGCAACACTGCGGTTCACTCACTAAACACACACATGGGACCAAACCCCACAGACAAGGAAACAGAGTTTAGAATATCAGTTTTGTAACAATACTTTTCTCAGACCACAGGGCACCATCTGATTAGACGCCAGACGTGATTAGAGGTGGTCTCTCTCTCTCTCTCTTTCTCTGTCTTTGTCTCTATATGCACATATAGGTCAGAGTGGGTTAGACATAAAAATGAACACTTTTTCCTCTATTCTATTTATCTTTTTAAGCCTCTGAAAAGCAAAGCAATAAACATCCTGACGACGATAACTGTAGACGATTACAATATATAAGACACTGTTATCCATTGACAATGTTGTGAAATATTTTAGAGATGTGTAACGCCACAGAACACAAAGCACAATGCATCTGTACAGAAGGTACATTCCAAAGTGATTTAAAAGTCCTGTTTTCCTCGTTATCTTGTGAAGATCTTCTGATGGTTTAAATACTGGCCAGCTTTCATGTTTTCACTAAAGACAGTAACACACACTGCTAAGAAAATATCTCCTGCAGAAGATATATCAACTCCGGGCTTACTCATGAGCCTACTGAGGTCACAAGACCACAGAAATATAAGGTTTTATCTGGCAGATACACTCAGTAGATACAATGGGAATGGCAGTTGTGAAAGCTTGGGTCTGGGTTTTTTTATTATTATTTCTTGCCTTTGACTTTTAGAAACTTGCTAACTATAGCTCAGATTTTGATAGGCCTTCTAGCAGTGGAAGAAGCCAGAGGAATCTAAAGCAACTAAGCACAACAAAAAGGCCCCAGGACCTCATAACTGTAAATCATAGCACATGCTGTAATTTCCCTATTACAGAAATTGTTTGCAGAACTCACTTCTCAAATAAATGTCTAGAACTGTGAGCGATGGTTCTACCCAACAACTAATTTTCAGATAATTCTTTATACATGGAAAAGAATCCACTGAAAATAAAATCTAGACACTTAAAACATGCAACAGCATACAAAACTGCATACATTTAAAAACAAGAAAAGCAATCAAACCCAACTCTGGCATCTGCATGTGTAAGATATTGGTTAGAAAATATACACAGTGAAACACACCATAAAAAGCATGTAGGAACTTAAGCTCTAACCACCAACCCTGGCAGCCACCAGTGAGCTGCCTGCTCAGTTGTGCCAAGAAAACATCTGCAATTTGTTATAAATGAAAGGTGAATTAAAGGGGTCTTGGATACAGAACTTCTCATCTCTAAAGCGCAAAACAATACTTGTTTAAAAAGCACTATAGTCATCCCAGAACTAACCTTTGTCTCAGAGATTTTGTCAGGGGCACTGCTCAAAGCTGGCATGTCAGTATCAGTAATTCCTGACTGAGGAATGAAAACAGCAGAGCAGGCTTTGCCCAGGGCTCAGCTAACCAGATGGATGCGTCCACCCTCACTGCTCAGCTGAAGCAGATGGACGTGTCCACCCTCACTGCTCAGCTGAAGCAGATGGACTTGTCCACCTTCACTGCTTAGCTGAAGCAGATGGACGTGTCCACCCTCACTGCTCAGCTGAAGCAGACGGACATATCCATCCTCACTGCTCAGCTAACAAGATAGACGTGTCCACCCTCACTGCTCAGCTGAAGCAGATGGACTTATCCACCCTCACTGCTCAGCTGAAGCAGATGGACGTGTCCACCCTCACTGCTCAGCTGAAGCAGATGGACGTGTCCACCCTCACTGCTGTGTCCTCCCCTCTGAGGATGGCCAGCAGCTTGGACTCTCGGCCTTTCATGAACAAGGAGATTTTTTTTTTGCACATCTTTAGCCGTTTAGTCAGTGTTTTAGGTAAATGTTCTTTTAATGGCACCTAAATTCTGTTTGTGGAAATTTTGGCCACGTGAAATTACAAAATACTGCAGATGTACACAGCAGCTGGGTTTTTGTTTAATCAGTCACTTTTAAAGCATCACCTCTGATGTCAGTTCTAAGCTTCCAGATGATTTGATGGGTGAAGCTGAACTCTCTTTAGATAGACATGCAACCACCCACTCATAATAAACAAACAAACAAACAAACAAGCCTACAGACGGGTCACCTTTACCAGTCTAGCTGGCTGATTTGCCCTTGATGTTTTTCATGATCTCAACAGTGCACTGTACAGTTGACAAGTACACAGTGTTTATATAATCCACACTTCAAAAAAGGACCAGTACAGGTTCCAGAGGCTATGAGAGATATGTGACATACAGAAGGTTTTCCCGTCAATGGTTAGGCAGAACGCCAAAGTGGGACATTATTTGGGACACATAAACAAACTAACGCTAATGCTCTTAAAAGAACCAGTGAACTCAGCTAGAAACAACTGCCAACATTAGAGGCCAAAACAAGGACCATCATTGCCCAGAAGGGAAACCTGGTGTGGACCGTGCCTGTACTTCTTCATCTCCTCTTGCTCTGCCTCTGCCTGGCTGTAGAGCCGATGTGCCTGGTCTTGTCCTCCACAATCGTTTCAGAGGCAGTGAAATCAAAGCGCTGCTCTTGCATGCGATTGCAAAATACATCAAACCGTGTAAACAAACCGAACACTTACCCACAGGGGGCGGGGCACCGCTGGGCGTTGGCCTGAGGGCCCCGGTGCCTTCAGGACTTGTGGCAGGAGGAGGGGAGGTCTGTCTGGTGCTCGGGGTGGGCACGGGCACCCCTGCAAACTGGGGAGATGTGGAGGCATCAGTGTTGCTGACACTAGCAGGTGTGACAAGCATCCAGGGGGGAGCAGTGTCTTCCCTGATTCCATCCTCCTCCTCCTCCTCTACCTCCTCCTCAGCCTTCTGTGTCTTCTCCTCCTCCCCTCTGAGGATGTCCAGCAGGTTTGGCTCTCGGCCGCGGACAGGGTCCCGGGTCAGAACCCGATGACGGAGGAGCAGGCCGGTGCCCAGGATCGCCAGCAGCAGCAAAAACAGCAGGGTGGAGAGCAGGAGAGGAGCTCTCTGCCCACAGGGCCTCCTGCAGCCCCACCCGCACCCATGGTCATGGGGACTGGGGGCCACAGGGGATCCCTGAAGAGCCAGACTCCTCTGAACCCCAGCCGTAGTCGCCACTCTTGGACCCTCACACAGCGACACCAACAGCACAGGCAGGTGATAGACAGACACATCCGGGTCCATCGAGTGGAGGAGTGCCACCACCTCCCTCTACGCCTGTGCCTACACCCAGTGGCACTCACAGAGGCGTGCCCATCTCAGCTAAGCAGTCCAGAGCAGCCCAAATCGCCATCCCCGTTTCTCAGTCGTAGGCTGCTGCTCTCTGAGCTGCTCCACCAGCCCATGCTCCCTCGTGCACTCTCACATCCACGCTGGTGTGGAGTGACAGCCTGCTTCTAGTCTTGCTTCAGACCTCCACCCCTCTAGCCTCAGACACACGCAGGTCTCCGCCCTCACACAGCGTGAAATGGTGGCGTCGGGGGCCTGGTGTGAGCTGGCAGCTTTAGTGATGGTGGTGGTGGTGGTGGTGGTGGGAGGTGGGGTGGTGCTGCGTCTGACCCCACCCATCCACCACAGCACCAGCCTGCGGTCTTCTCACAGCTGCCCTGCCTGTCATGGCCAGCTGCAGCTTCGATCCTCGCACACACACACACACACACACACACACACACACACACACACACACACACACACATACATACACTTCCAAGCTGATGAGGAAAACAGAGTTCACCCCACTAAAACAAGCCTAATCAAGTAATGAATACTCAGTGGGCAAAAGACCACCAGCACCAGGTTACAGAGGGAGAGAGAGGGAGACAGCGAGGGAGAGAGAGAGGGAGAGAGAGGAAAAGGGGGTGAGTCACTGGAACAGAAGGCCCATCTGTGGCAGGCCAACTACAAAGGACGTCACCTTTCAGAGGCGAGAGAGGCAGGAGGGATATATTCACTCCTTATGTGGCCAGGGCTACAGAGTGGGCAGAATATGGTGCACCCTCCCAGCCAGCCAACGCAGGGGTCAAAGGTCAAACAGGTCCTGCACTAATCAGCCTCAGCATGTAGGATCTACGGCCAGTGTCAAAATTCGAAACGCTCTCCCTGACACACTCCAGCACACTCGCTACACCCAAAACCCCCTCCACATGGGGAATGAACACAGATGAAGCATGAAGGAGGGTCTGCAAAGAGGCCCATGGAGAAGAACTGGGACTATCTGAGAACTTGTTGCCCTCTCTGTGTTGATGTGTCTATGTAAAGCTGGTTTACTGGTGCTGATGTAGGGCAGACCCCCTCTGCCCTGCCCCCTGAGCTGTTCAGCTCCGCCCCTGACCCCACCAAGCTCCTCCCCTGACCCTGCTCAGCCACTCCGATGACCGCATTAAGCCCTGCCCCGTGGTCACTCCTGGCCTATCACGTGGCCCCTCCTGGCCAAACCTGTGGCCCCGCTAGTCCTGGACTCCAGCCTCCACCGCTCCACCACACCGATCAATGCCATCGATCCGTGTACAGGCAGTTCACAATAAGCCTCCACCACAGCTGACAGCTAAGGAAGATTTCTAGGGTCATTTGAGCCCAGTTAATCTTGTCATTTGTGCCGTCAGAGAAAAAGTGAAGCGTCTGGGTTCCCTAACCCCAACCCCTACACAAAAGGGTGAAGGAGACAAAGAGGGAGAAAGAGGAAGGAGAGAGAGCAGTGGAGATCATGGAGGCGTTGGCTTATGTAAAGCTAGAGCGCCTGTATGCACTGTAGGAATGCTGACAGGAGAGACATGGAATTGTTTTACTACATGAAAGACACGGAAAAGAGGGTCAGTAACAGGAAGATGGTGGTTCTGAATGACAGAGCCTGAATGCTGGCGCTGGCTCTGTGGCTGAGGTTAAAAACCTGTAATAGAAGTAAGTGAGGGTTTACACTAGACAAGTTAGGCAGAAATGGATTAGCTTTCATCAAGCAGGCAGGTGGTGTGTGCATGGCAGCATTTGTAAGCTCCTTCACATGAGTGTGTGTATGTGTGTGTGTGTGTGTATGAGGGTGGGAGAGAGAAAAAAAAAGAGAGAGAGTGTGTTGCTGGTGGGCCCCAGCGTGACTGATGAGGTTAGAACAATCAGTCGCCCAGCTGCGTTTTCCATCAACACATTCCTCTCATCTCACGCTCTCGCTCTCTCCCTCCTTCCTTGTTCTCTCTCTCAGGACAGGGAAGCGCCCCCTAGGGACGAGACACTTAAGTGGCCAGAAGTCGTTTCAAGGGAGGGTTCCGCAGCAGAGAGCTTGCTGCATTCAGCACTCTCCAACATAATACATGAACCAACCTGCAGAAGAAGAATGAAAGTAAAAAAAAAGAAGATATGGCCTTTATGAATGGTAACAAAACAAAAACATCCAGCCCGATCCAATCGGCTTCTGCTGAAGCAGAAAAGATCAAGCTGAAATATCCGTTCAATCCATGCCGAAGCCACCAGGAAAAACAAAAACAAGACCAAAACACAGACCAGAATAAGATGTGGATCTCTGAGCAGTGAACCCTGCCCCAAAGCCTGCAGAACCGACCATCGCCATGGCAATGGGGCAGGCTGGGCTGAGGGCTAAACCAGGGTCCCGCAGAGCATGAAGCCCACACCAGAAAGCCGTGTCTGGGTGGAGGCCGGGGCACCGTCTAGGGGTCACGGCAGATGTGTGGGTCTGCTAACAAATAGAGACGTCTTTACTGACTGTTTGGACACCGAGTGTTTGTCCACTACTGATGCATGCATGGCCTCCTGAGCCCTCACACTTGTTACGCTTCACCCCTTTTAGTGACCTATGACCCTTTCACCTCTTGAGAATCTAGGATTGCCTTAAACAAACACACACTCACACACACACGCACACACATGCCTGATCCACTGTGGACCACCATGCTAAATGGTGGAGTGTGTCGGGCGCTGCGCTGTTTCCCCTGGAACTAGGGCAGCTCCGACTTAGGGGCAGCTGTGCACATGGCCAGCCTGAGGGGCAATCACTCCTGCCACTTGTCTTCGTTACAGGGTTTCTATCTCTCTCTCTCTTACTTGTTCGCTCATTCTAATTCTCTCATTCTTTCATCAGCGTGTTTTTCTGGTCCGCCTTATCTAATCTTTACCTGGATACCTGCGCCATCACTGTTGACCAATGTTATTAATGACTGTAATTACACTCGGTCACTTCAGGTCACAGGTACCATAGTGTGTGTGAATGTTTGCTTGTTAACATATATTAATACCAGTTGATTTTCTTTATCAGTGCACACTCCTGCAGTGTGATTGGTTGCTTGGGACCAAGAGTGCTCACAATTGGCTAGAGACCTGGCCAGCTATCCACAACTGCATTAAAAAATGGGTGGGAAGCAGTTGCCTCTGCAGCTGGGCCTCTTCTTCTCTCTCTCTCTCTCTCTCTCTCTCTCTCTCTCTCTCTCTCTCTGTCTATCTCTCTCTGTCCATGTCTTTCTATCTCCCGGGCAGGCAGACACACATCCACGCGCAGCACTGCGGCTCTGCGTTGCTGCAGCCTCTCCCAGCAGTAGCCATTTCACTGATGACCTTACAGGATGAAAATCAACCGAGTCAGCATGCCCGATAAATGAAGCCCCGCCCCCGCCCCCG
>JAOXYF010000003.1:17592162-17608973 GCA_028565775.1 Sternarchorhynchus goeldii
CGCCCCCGTCCCCGCCCACAGCTGTTCAGCAGGGGAGCAGAGTGAATGATAAGAATGCTTGTCGTGTTCACCTGCCTTGGGCTGGGAAAACATTTTATCATACACTGTCAGTTCAAGGTACTTCCTGGACTGTTATATTAATCTATTTCCACTGTAACGCTTGGCTGCCTTGATGCTGGCTGCCTCACCCCATGGTTCCTTTCTGCAGGTGTAGTCCCTGTACAAAGCAGAGGTGATTGGCTGTGCCTCAGGCCTGGGGTAGGTTTTATATCCCTCTCTAACCCTACCCCACCCCACCACTACTGAGCCAGTTGGAAGCTTAAAGGTCACAAACAGACAAAGATTCTGAAGATTCACACACACATTTGCTCACACACACATACACACGCACGCATACACCCACGCATACACCCACGCACACACCCACACACATACACAAACATACACACCTGCCTGCTGCAGTAGCTCTCCAAGATGAACGCATGACTCCACAAGCAGGGAAGGTGCTGTCAGCCTCACCTGGGGTAAGAGATACCTGAGTCATCTCACTCTGGAAAAGCAGCCAACTATCCCCTTACAGATTTGAGGAAAGTCCTGCATATTCACATACCTGTTGAAGTAGTAATAGTCCTCAACACTACCAGCATATAAAATCTGCATCCAGCTTTCTGATATCAGGCAGTAAACACCACCACATGTGCCTGCTCAGGCCAAAATCTGCCTTTCAGAGAAGACACTCATAAGCCCCTAGAAATTCCAGCAGTCCGATATCACTAAACACACTCGCTCATGTCCACTGGTAACCAGACCACCTGTTTGACATTTAAGCCAGGGAGAGTACAGCTCTTAATGCCTATGGGAAATTCCCTTCTCATTTAATTGGCTTAAATCATTTTCAGTCGAGGTTCTAGACAGACTGACCACAGACAGACAGACTGTGATGGGCGACTGCTAGACAGAGTCACCCAGAACAGAAAAAAAAGCAAATCCTGCTACTGATATTCTTACCATGTAACACAGACACACACAGCAGGCAGCACAGAGGAAATGAAACAGCTGAGAGCACAAGCATGACGTGTAGCAGCAGACGTGTGGGATAGAGACACTCTTAACTAAAGTTCATGAGGTTGTCCAGCTATAGGTGAACACCTGGACGGAACCTACTACTCCATTTCCATAATTCCATAAGACAACTTAGCCTTGCAAATCAGCAAGATAGACACAGCTTAGCCAGGACATGACCTGTGATGGTGTGGTGGGACGAAAAGAAACTGAGCATGTCAGATAAAGTCTGACTCAAAAGGAGTGGCGCAAAGAATACCTGTGACTACAAGAGCGACTGGCCAAGCCCCCAGACGAACCAGAACTCTCATGACTGGGCAGAAAATGAATTAAAACTTCATGTAAGCTTACTATGCCCTTGAGGAAGCAACTCATCAAAAGGTGTGCGTGTGGCAGGAGTCCATTCACCCAAACGTGGCAGCCAAGCTGTCTTTTGGAGTGGAGTTGGCCCCTTCATGCTCAGACAACTCCTGTACAGGAGAACTGAGGCAACACAGCACCAATATGGCTGAATACGACTGGCTTGTTGCCATGTCTCAAAAATGTATGTTTTCGGTTCACACACGCCTTCCCCGATGGCTCCCTGGCACACAGCTAGTTTGCTAACAAAGCACTTCTGCAGCCGGAAGGAAAGAAAAAGAGCCAGACCACAAGGCAAAGCTGCCCTGTGGTGGACCGAGAGAATGTAGCAACACTCTAGTAACCACTTTATTATGGTGAAGGGTTAAGGTGGTCATACAGCTAGGCCTGAACATGGAGGCCAACAGCCTCCTAGGACTCACTGAGGTATTAGACATTTCTGAAGTAGAATCTGGAGGATGTCTCAACTACTGACAGAAAAAAAAACTGTTAGGTGACAGGACTAGAGATTTTTAATCTCTAAGACAAATATAATTTGTCTAAATCCATTCCAGATGGGGTGGCATGGGCTAATGTGATCTAAGGTGGGGGAGGTGCACTTGGGGAGAACAGAAATCTACTAAAATGCTGGTTCTGTCTAATTTATCACAACTAATAGCAAACAGACACCCGAGACTCTTCTAGGCAGGTTAGAGTTAAATGAAGCTCCACACTGGAGCTTTTAAATCTTTCAGAAACCAACTTGGCATGGCCATTTTCCAATTTTTTTTTTTTTTGACACAAACTACATTTATGAGAAAATTAAAGTTTGTAGACACTTCAGAAATATATCTGTATTCTTGCATGAATGCCTCTTAAAATGTGGACAATGAGGGAAAATGTCTTTACAATGAGGGAATTTCTGTCTAACAAACCACATATGTGGCATTGCCATATCTTTACTGAAAACACAAGATAACCGATGGAAAAAGTATATGAACTTTTAATAAGGTCTGTTTGGTCCTATACTGTTTTTGATTTGTTGACCTTCCTACGTCATATGTTTTGGGTATTGAGTTATGTAAAGCGGAGTATGAGAAAGAACCTATATAAATTAAACATTATTATTATGTTTATTAAAAGAATAGCAATTGCTGTTAGATATTCCATTTTCTTCAAGTCTGAAATGTTTGCTATTTAGAAAAAAAAAACCCACAACACAACAATTACCTGGAGTCCCATCAAATACTATGGAGTCCCATCAAAACAAGGCCTCAGAAGTAAAACAGTTTCTAAAGATGTTGGGATCCTGTCAGACCCCAGTTCTGCAGATCATTTAGAGAGCGCAGGAGCCCAGCACACCTGCTCTTCTCCCTGTGAGTGTGAAGGGACGTGCCACTCTCTCCTCTAATCAGTACCAGAACCAGGGTCTTCCCACATGCAGTGACTGGTCTTGCTTAACCATACACTTCTCTGACATCTTTCCCCAAAAGTACACAGCCACGTGTTAAGACCACAATTTATGAATGTGCTCCTCCTCACACATGGTTCGTTTCAGAATGCAGCTGAATCAGCTGCAGAGCGTGTTCAGTGCTCCCTGTATTAAACACATTTTATGTGGTATATGAATTCCAGACATATCAAATTAACTTTACTAGCTACTTTCTATGCTGCTAGGGTTACTGTTGGTCCTTGTTATTGAATATAACATATGAAATAATAATAATGTCATAAACAACATGAATCAACATGCTGGCAGTATTCCAAAAATAAACTGCATTCCTGGCACTGCCATGGTAAATAACAAAATAATGACCAGTGTGTAATTATAGAGAAAACGTTTTCCTTACATTGTTGCATACAAAAGAATAAATGTAAATATAGGACTCAGACATCACAAATGCTGAAGGGCAGAATCCAGTGCAATATTAGAGAAACGTTGTGCAATACTGCTGTTTAGCATGTTTGACAAATGAGACACACACACTCGAACCCGTCCTGGAAAGCACATAAACGTACAAACAAGCACACAAACCCACAGGTGTGGACTGGACTTCCAGATGGCCCCCAGAGAACTGTGAAGTAACATCTAAGAATCTGTAAGCTTTTTATTGAGCTTAATGTTTATGTTCATGAGTTCACCATAAAAAAAAAAAAAACCTTGAAAAAAAAAAAAAAAACTTGAACAGTGTCTTCATGGAAGGTTACCACTGAAGAAGCTAGTATTCTAAGAAACACCACTCCTGTCTTAAGGTTTGCTAAAGACCACCCAGAGCAATGTTTCGTGGACAGACAGAAGTTGAAATGTGCAACATAGTGGAGAAAACAAAACACTGCATACCAACACCAAAGCCTAGGCTAACTCCGGAGTTGGTGGAGAAGGTGTAAAGATGGCTCTGCTGCCTCAGGGTCAGGACAGCTTGTAATAACTGAAGGAAAAATACACCATGAAACTCTAGAGATCTAAAATTCCAAAGAAAGTTCCAGAACAGGCAACATTATGATGATCCAAAGCAACAAGAAATTAAACAATACAATGGGCCAAGCAAGAAATTCTATACAGTCCTTTCAAACGAAACACCACCAACAAACAACGTAAACTGCTGCCTGCATTGTTTCTTAAATCTAACTTTAGTTATTCTTTGTTCATTTAGTCTTTATTATTACGACTAGATAAAAGAAACGGGTGAAGTCCAGATAACACCAAAGGGTTCACTTTTTCACACAACTGTATCAAGCGCTGAAACAAAACATTACATGTATCAGCAGGAGGACTGAGGCGTTCTGCTCAGTGTCTAAATGACGGCAGTGAAACAGCGATATTTCCCTCGGGACCTCAGCTGTGCTCGAGCAACTGATAAAGGAGTGCAGAAATGAATCATTATCATAAAACCAGGCCTTAGTTGGCGCGCCACTTACTGCTTTGGACATGGACAGTGCTTGTGCTGTTGCTACTGCCGTCCTCGTTCTCCACCACACACATGTAATTCCCAGCATCCTCTGGCCTCGCGCTGGCAATCTGGATCTTGGAGTTTTTCCTGGAAGAGTGACACAAGGGAGTCATGGTACTTTACAGTGACTCAGAGAAAAAAAAGTGAAATGAAACCCTCTGGAAGGCCCAAGCCCAACAACGTAGACGTCAGTCCACGCCTAGCAACAGATGAATAGAGATGAAAATAGAACTCTCCCAAGGAGACTCATCGGGGCTGTAATGTACAGCTTTATACTGTAGATGGCCATTATATTACTGTAATAGAGCCAAAGGTGGTTTAAGTGCTGAACATGACCAATAATGCCTTATGGTGTGGATCGTGAAGGTCTTGTATCCTTGCCCCTCATTTAAGTATGCTCTCAGCATCAGCTCAGAAGAACCATTATAAGTCCCTTTGCACTTGAGCAGTGGTTTTTACTTAAATCTAACTTAAATTTCGTTTTCCCATTTTCTATGCTTTAAAACTAACTACAACTGTAACAATAAGTGGATTGTCCCTCCATTACTCACCCATTGTAGCCTTCAGGATCCCAGAGACGTGTGTGTGTGTGTGTGTGTGTGTGTGTGTGTGTGTGTGTGCATCAGCGCAAACAACACCAACTTACTTGCTTCCTTTGATCTTGACTTCTTTACTCTTTTTCAGAGCAGTGCCGTTCTTGTACCATTTGTAGGAAAGGGGAGGCGTGCCTGAGGCCTCACACTTCATCATTAACCTCCTCCCCTCCTCCACCACCAGTGGATTCGTCATAGGTTTTATTGTAGGTGCACCTACAGAGAGAGAGAGAGAGAGAGAGAGAGAGAAGGAGAGTGAGAGAGAGGAAGCCAGAGAGAGCAGGAGAGAGAGATTTGTATTACACATGTTGGTTCTTCAGCAGCGCAAGCAGTGTAGCTCATCTGGCGCACATGAGATGATGACATAGTGTGTGAGACGGTGACATAGTGTGTGAGACGGTGACATAGTGTGTGAAACGGTGACATAGTGTGTGAGATGATGACATAGCGCGTGAGACAGTGACATAGTGTGTGAGACAGTGACATAGTGTGTGAGACGGTGACAATAGTGTGTGAGATGATGACATAGCGCGTGAGACAGTGACATAGTGTGTGAGACGGTAACATAGTGTGTGAGACGGTGACATAGTGTGTGAGACGGTGACATAGTGTGTGAGACGGTGACATAGCGTCAAGAAAGGAGGCAAAGCGCACACCCGGATGAGAAATGGGAGAGCCGGTCCACCAAATTATATTACCAGGGACACTGGCAGCTGCAGGCAACTGCAGGTCCGGCAGGGAATGTTCCGGAACATCTGCAGTCCGGCATGTGTGATGGGCTCTCTGCACCAGTGCAAGTCCTTTCTCGTCCACCCAGGTTGTGTGTTAGGTTCCACACCGAGTTGGGTTCAAAATTGAGTTAAGTTTATCAATGAGTTCCACATTAATATAGGTTTCACACTGAATTAGATTTGACACTGGATTAGGTTCCAGGTTGAGTTCAGTTCAACATTGAATTAGGTTCAACACTCAGCTAGGTTTGACGCTGTGAGATATTCGCATAATTATGCTGAATGCTTTTCATCACTCTGAGTACGTGGGTCAGATTTCATAGCTGACTGGATTAACAGCATTTCCTTTTGTGCCGTGTGAAAGTTTCAGGTAATGACTGTGTATATTAGATATCACTATTCACAATTTGTTATTGTTGTTGTCTAATTTCCAGTAGTGTGAAAGAGCTAGCAGGGACCTAAAATCCCAATTACTGAAACATAACACTTTAAACACCCAGCAAAGATAAATCATACCCACTATATCTACCTATCACTGTCTTGAGGGGAGAAAAATAGCTGATTATACTAATACTTTACCAGTTACTGTAATTGAAGAGAGTAAGGATAGTTCTTCAGTCATTTAACATGCCTTCAGCCATTGTACAAAAAAGCAACACTAAGGCAGATGGGAAAATGAACCCAACTGGCATTAGAGCAATGCTAATGCACATGCTTCAACAACACAGAAAAAAAGTCGCCAAAACCAAAAACCCTGCAAACAGACGCTAACAGGAAGTCAAATACCTTCCTGTATCGAATATTAAATAGCCGAAGCAGATCTGCTTTGTGTGTCAGACGGCCCAAGCCCTGTCACGGTTACAACGTACCCCGTTACACTAGCGTTCACCGCGAGGTGAAGATTAAATACAGCATCACATGAAGAAAAGCAAGATAGCTAATGCGCTCAGGATCTCACTTCGTCTCAGGTTTTTTCCTCAAATGTAAGCCAACGCGCAGGCCTCAGTCCCCGCACGGCTCAAAGGCGGTTCGGGAGAGAGGAAAATGTCTCAGTCACTGGGCTTTTTTTGGAAGCTTGCTTGCAAAAAACACACCACAGAAAATAAACAGCTTTGTATACCTGGGTAATGAGTTCAATTAAAATTCTAGACAAAGGTGAACTAAAACAATCCCCAGTCAGTCTGGTCTGGGAACGACTGGCCCACTTCTGCGTCCCAGTACAAGCAGCCCTTTTATCGGTGTTGCTAAATTTTGTTCAGTGGAACGATGCCAGCGTTCCTCATGCTGCTCCGAAGCCGGCGGACAACTCTGGAGCAGACGTCTGGGGTGCTGTGGCACGAAGCCTGCAAGGCACAAAGCCTGCAAGGCACAAAGCCTGCGAGGCTTTCCGGAGTGGCTCTTGGAGTGTGGTAACCGAGTTCCTGCTCCCTGTGTCACTCTGAACCTGAGCAGCGTCCGTCCAAAAGGCGTTTAGTGAGTCACACATCAGAGCCTCAGTGAGCGGCACCAGGGCCCGCGCTCTCCACGCTGAGCAGGGGTATGACGCAAGCAGTCCAAGACCCGGTCGCAGCGTGTGCTTCCAGGGGGAGGGGGATGCTGTGTCCTGCACGCTTTAAGAAGGGAGGGGTCCCTGTAACGTTGTCTTACATGCTTTAACGGGGAGTGGGTTACATATGCGCTGTGAGGACTTTCCCAATAGTTACTCAGATAGACACACACACACACACACATACACACACATGCACATGAGTACAGGCTGTGTTGCTAGGTCAGGCATAAGGCTTGAAGTTGGGCTCTGGGGGCAGTCCAAGTGATTTTGGATGTCTGGGAGAGACGGCTGCAAGCTTTTAGGAGGTGAAGGAGACATGCTGTGCTGAGCTGAGTCTGCACCTCCTGCTTTCTGTTCATCCTCGGTCCAAATAAAGGACTGCGCACTCCAACGAGTGTGATTTACCCAGTCAAACAAACAGCTGATACTGTGCTATTCATCCAGTATATATATATATATATTCATCCAGCTATTCATCCAGTATTTAGAGTAAACTAAAAATGACTGTGATGTAACTTACAATGCATTAGAAGATTACTTACTTAGATAATTAAAATATATAATAAATACGTTAATATATAATAATAGATCATTAAAATACATGATAAATATATAACTATATAATAACGTAGATAATTAAAATATATAAAATAACGTAGATAGCTAAATAAAGAGCATAACAGACAGAACAAGCAGGTCATTTGCAGCCATTAGGAATCAAGGTTGAGGCAGCTTTGATTGAGTTCTCTACAACAAGCACTACAAATAAACCACAAAGTCTTTAGCACTGGATTATAAGTGCCTTTTCCTCTGCATACAGAAGAGCAGAGCATCTCAGTTGTAGCCCGAGTGGCACTACCTGTGTGCTGGGTGTTGTGGGGACTCCACCACTGCCCACAGGTGGCCTGTTTCTCCAGCCCTTTAACACAACCATCACGCTTCACCAGGCGCGCTACACTCTGTCTGCAGCCCGGGCCGTAATTCAAAGATGACTTGGAAATGCACAATCCTGGGGCTGGTGCCAAGGTTCAGCCTAAGCACTCTAAATCACCTTGTAGTCGAAGGAACACAGTCGATGTGGGAATGGGCTGGCGGTTTAAAAGAGATGCAACGCACCACGGTGATCACGTGCAGCATAAATTGCAACCTCTTTTTTTTCTCCTCATTGAGCCAAAAAACTTGATGTTGTATTTCAGAACATGGTATGTCACCCTTTTGGGCCTCAAGCGTGTGCTGTGAGTAGGGCTTTCCCAGGAAAGCTGGTGCTGATGGCTCTTGAACGCAGAGTGAGAGCTCCAGAGCCGCAGGAACAGTGCTTCTTCAGACCAAAAAACTGAACAACTGGATATCGCTTCATCTGCCAAGGTTCTCACCTTCCCGCTGAGAGTCAATTCAATGCGTAAAGAATCATGGGGCGCTGTAATTGTTTAGAAACTGTATGATGCTAATTGATTTTGTTTGATAGGTACTGTTGGGAGAAATACCTCTCAGCTATACCATATTCCATTCTGAGGTCCTTGTTAACATATTTCTTTAAAAGCTCATCAAATATATTAACCCTCCAAAGTCTAAGGGTGTTTTCTCTGTTTTTGCATAGTTTCTTAAATTTGCCTTATTTTTACTTATAGCATGATACCAAAATATTTGTTATCAAAATGTTCAGAACAATATCTTCTTAATTAGATACTTTTTCAACACTATTATGGCCATGAAGCTAAAAACATGATGTCCGATTTTAGAAATTCTTCATAACTTCATGTGAAAATGTTCTTTTACTCATGTAGACCAGTTGTTTTAGTGTTTGAAATAAGTTTACCAAAGTGTTTGAATAGCAGAAGCAGTGTAACATTTGAGTAACATAGTATGAAAATGTGTAATAAATGTCTAAAATGACATTTTGTAAAATCATTTATTGACTTTCAAATTTTACAGGGACTAAAAGGCAGATGACATGAACCTTGACCTCTGTTCATCAGCTCTTAATTCCCAAACTACAAAACATTAAAAAAAGAAGTAAAAAAAATTATGAAAAAAACCCCCCAATTAAAATTAACTGCCAACTGTCTTATGCACAAAAGTCTAGGTGGGTCAGATTATCTTTAAATAAAAAAAAAAGATTTTCAAGATTTTCTAGCTTGTTAAGTTTGCATTTTTTGCAGTACAAAATTGAAATTGCAGATTTTACACATTCAGGAAATGTTTGACACATATTTCTGTGCTTTATTATCGCAATGATATTAATAGAAGCATCAAGACGCGTGAAATTTAACGTGCATGTTTGTCGACTGCAGCAGGTTAATGCCAAACTAATCAATTCACTTCTCCACATTGACAGTAAAGCACAATTGAACAACACTGAACCTGATACTCAAACCCTGTTAGCTGCACCCAAATCATGCAAATGCATTACTCAACAGGAGAAATATTCAGTTAGCAAAATCAAATAGATAGAGATATGCTTGAATGGCATCTATTTCTTCCAATAAACAGCATTTAAAAAACCTGTAGTGTAGCACTTAATATAGTGAACCAAAGAATATTGTGGGCAGATATGGTGGTGCCATTTAGTAGAGAAAATGGGGAACATAAAGTTGTTATATCCATGCCACCATGTGCAGCTTTATTCTGGTTTCTTCACTCTAATTACATTTCCAGTTTCCTTACAAAAATAGTATTTCAGAGCAATTTCATAATCTCTAATATTAGTCATTATAAAGTAAATTACTTCAGGTTAACCATAACATGCACAATGGAAAATACAAATAAACAACAGTAGAACATAACCTGGCTAGAAAGTCATAAAGGCTTTCCAGGAACCTTGCTACTGTAGTATGTAGGGCTAGTATGTAAAGTCAAGCACATAAACATACTCTGCTCTTGTCCCCTAGCCCCCTAGTACCTTGACCTCGCCCCCTAACCCTCGTCCCCTTGTCCTCGCCCCATTGCCATGGTCCCAGGCATGCCACCTTACCCATCAGTCACTCCAGCCACTGCAGGGGAGGTGCCATGGCTTTAGCTCCGCCCCATCACACTGCTTCTTACAGCAGTCTCAGTGCACTGCAGGTTATACACAGGTCTTGCCTCAACCTTCCGAATACAATTTAATAATGCTAAAATGTTCTAATGGTTTCCAGTACTGCAGGAGGCCTGTAAGAATTCTTCTGGCAGACGATGCTAAATGTGGACTAGATCAGAGCCACAGAGAAAGGCATTTTAAGTCTTGTAATTGAATATGATCACAGTAAATCTTGGGTGAATACGACTCTGTTATCACACACCAGAAAATTAAACTTGGACCACATTTTATTACCAAGCATTCGTGTCCAGTCAGTGCAGCTTTTGTTTAATGTGAAAAATTCACAGCAAATCAAACACATCAAAAGAAAATGAAACGATGTATAATTTCAGCTGATAACTGACAAGAGCACAAGAACATCAGCCAAGAGAGGGAAGAGGAATGAGAGATCATCTGCTTTCCCACCACAATGCCCTTCCTCAAAAGTCATCGCAAGAGAAGACAAAATACCTGCAATACTGTCAGCTGTGGTTTTAATCAAGTTCACGGAGCATTTCAAATCCGTCAGTGTAGCACATATACTTCATTAAAAACCGAACAGCATTTAGACCACAGAATGAATCTATCACTGCAACGTGGCGTCCTGTCGAAGGAAGTCATTCATTCTCATTGGCTGGCTGGGTTTTTGCTCTATGGCTCAACTTCAGGGCAGTTACGTTTATCGGCACATCGGCGCAAAAGAACAGAGGCTGCAAAGTGAATCTGGTGACATGGTTGATGCTGACCTCCCTGGGGAGGCCGTGTGAAAAGCGCTCCCAGACTGTCTCTCTTTTCTTTCTCTTGGTTGTTGCTTTGTTTCCAGCAGACAAAGCAGAGGAGAAGAGGAGATTAGCATTGTGTGAAGACAACAGTCAGCTGGTGACATGCGTCCATGCACTATTGTGTCCATACACTGCTGGATCCAAGTATTGCTGGATGCATGAACTGTTGGGTTAATATACTGCTGGATCCATACATCACTGGGTCCATGTACTGCTGGATCCATATACTGCTGCATCCATGCATTGCTAGATCCATGTGCTGCTGGATCCATACACTGCTGGATCCATACACTGCTGGATCCATATACTGCTGGATTCATACACTGCTGGATTCATACATTACTGGATCTATACACTTCTGGATCCATACACTGCAGGATCCATACACTGCTGGGTTAATATACTGCTGGGTCCATGCCTCAGACGGAACTGGGTGTTAAATTAGGCTTGCGTGCAAGGAGGTCGCGTGTGATCGCAATTCAACACCAGGCAGATCTCGTACGTCATTCAAATTTTAGAGAAAACAATAATAGGAGAAGTGCAAGGAATAACAAAAGCATTGTCTGTCGGAGGGGGCACAACATGGCCTTGGGCGATGGGGCAACACCGAAACTCCCAGGAGGAAGATCCTGGAAAACCTGGGTGGGTGTTGGGGGTGGGGAGGGTGGGTGTTGGGGGCGGGGAATGTGGGTGTTGGGGGCGGGGAGTGGGCAAACAATACAATACTGTGTTCTGTCTCTCTGAGCTACTAATCTAATGGGGGGATCTCAGATCAAGGTAAATTCTCAGGGTCAGAGTGTATGATGCCTTCTCCTAAGACCAACCCCCTGCTACCCCCAGGTGTGTTACTTAAGTTGCCATTATCACAGGCGTGTTTCCAATCTTCCTCAACATCTGCTCGATGCACCAAACACAAAGCGTCAGACTAAAGGACTAATGGACAGAGTAAAGCAAAAGCTCAGTGGGGGGACAAGACCAGGAAACCCAGGGCTGATGGGATCATTTGTGTATGTAAAATAGGGGCTTTTTTCTTCCTCGACCCTGAGGTCAGACTGCAGTGACAAGCTGTGGCTTGCAGAAACGACAGCGAGAGAGGAACAGAGAGAAGAGATAGACAGAGAGAGATGAAGCACATAGCACTCCTGTAGCGCTGCAAGAGTTTGCTGCTTCCGAGTGAGCGTTCAAATGTTACAACTACAGCACAGACTTCCCTGCGGTGAGAGCCCCAGACACGCGTGCCACAGCCCAACCACAGCAGGGCCACACGCTGCTACCGTACGGCCCTCCGCTCCAGACAGCCAACCGTCCCCCCCACCAGCACCTGCTGAGCGCCCCCGAAACTGATCAGGGGCGGGTGGGAATCCCATCCCACAGCTCGGGGACCGTCCACAGCGGGACGCTTACGGTGACGCAGCCAGGAATGGGCTGAACAACCGGCAGCTCGGCTGGTAAAGCAGCGCGTCGGAGGGTTTGTCCCGAATCGTACGGCACACGCTCATTCATGCACGGTTGCGCAGGGCACAGGGATGTGTCGCTACACGCCACCCACTTTAGGAAGTCCTCCCGCATGACAAAGCAGCCAGCAAGCTTTGACAAGACAAGGTGAAGGATCCTGCCCCGAGCCTCGCACCCCTCCCTGGTCCGCACGCGGCAGTACACACACACACACACACATACACACACACACACATGCACACACACACACTTTCACCATTGTGTTGTCTTTGTTGGTTACCTGTGTTGGCATTAGGGTTCTGTCCCTTACGCTCCTTCCTGCCTCTCCTCCGCCCGTTTCTCTCCTTCTTCCTCCCCTCAGACATGGTAATAGTTAAAAAAAAAAAAAAAAAAAAAAAAAAAAAAAATGCAAATCCGCTTGAGGGTAAAAAAGCTCAGGTGGGGGGGGGGGTCGAAAAAACACAGCCCACCGCTGGGTCCTAGAGGGAGTGTGTGACAGGCGCACACGAGACTCTGGAGTTCTCAGAGCTCCCGTGTCCTATATACCCTCGCTCCCATCACACAAGGAAACACCTACTTACAGCATGACAGAGCGAGAACATAGACACGGGAAGATAGTGGAGAGAGAGAGAGAGAGAGAGAGAGAGAGAGAGAGAGAAGGGGAGGGAGTAAGGGAGGCATTTCCCTTGCTGTCAGGCAATTAACTGTTCCGTGCCTGGAAGCGTGGTGTCTCCTGGCCCAAGGCTGAAGCTCATGATGGGACAGAGGGAGCTGCACCGGGATCCCAGCTGAGCACCCTCTGCCCCCCACCCAGGTAATCGTAGTGGGTTTCCCCGAAGTCGCAGGTCAAAGGGCAATGCTAGCGAGCTGGGCCAGGGAGAGGGGTAGAGAGGGGTAGAGAGAGGTAGAGAAGTCACACCCACCGCACGTGCGCACCCACACACCCACCCACCCACCCACCCACGCGCGCACACACCGTGAGTCTACCAGAGCCTCTCCCTAGCCACTCCCACATTGGGGAGCGCTCGTCTTGCACGGCCGTGACCAAACCAGCTTACACCGTGCCCCCAGGGCACCCCAAGAGAAACAGGCTCCCTGCGATGACGCAGCAGACAAACCAGAATGTGCATCTAGTAATCCGGCTGCTCCGCTCCGCTCCGACTGCCGGATAAGCGGCCTAATAAACCGTTGCAACTGCGGCCAGACAGAGCCTCACCTCCTCCGATCTCCTCAAGCTCTTGCTCCTTTTCCTCTCGGTGTCTCCCACCCCCCTTCACACCTTCAGCTTTGCCTCCCACCCCCCAGACTCTCCTGTAAGCGAGTCCCAGCGTGTCTCTGCTAGGATTTCCCTGCTAGCATGTTGTTGACAAACTCAGCGGAGAGCTCGTGGTCTGAGAGCTCATGGTCTGAGAGCTCATGGTCTGAGAGCTCTGGCTGACGGCTATGAATCTCCCCGAACCCCACCCCACCCCTCCTCCCCTCCGGCCGGCCGGTCCTCTTTCACCAGCGCAGTGACGGCGTAGCGCCCAGCCGAGCCGGGCTTCCACGCTACGCGGTGCTCGTGCCTGTGTGTTCGCCCACGAGGGAACACAAGCCCTGAGGGAACGGCAGACGAGCCGCAGCCGTGCGAGGAGCAGCTGCCAGCTCAGCTAGTACAGCTCGCTGCAGGATGTCCCGGGAACACGACAAGAAAGAGAAACCCCCACATCTCAGACAAGGCCGGCAGTTAGCCCCAGGCAAACGGTCCGTTACTGGTTAATTGATTTATCTGATTGCAGCACATGGACTAGGGAGATTAAAGGAGTCGAGGTTTGGAGTGCACTGCCTCTCTCCGAGGCCTTCCTGGACATTTGGAGCACAGCACCTCCAGCTTGGTATCACTCCTCCCAGTATATCCAGACTAGCCAGAGGCTCCCAGCACAGCCCAGGAAATCTGAGAGAAGAGTGATAAGACTGAAGAGAGGAAGAACGCAGAAACAAACAGGAGCTACAACGAAGACACGCTGAGGGAAAAGAAACAATCCAGAAACAGAAAGAAAGAAAGCAAAAAGAATGGTAATAAAAAATATATAATTTAGTTCACCTAAAAAAAACCAAGCTTTTCCTCGAGCATTCAAAGGCTGTGGATGAGAGGGAGTGATGCGGGCAGATGACGGATGTTTGTTTATGAACGGTTGGTTTATGCAGAAACACGCCAGTGACTCCTCAGAACAACAAGAACTTGCAACATCCATAAGGGCTGGATCTGGTTCCCACACCTGGAACACCCAGAGTGAGTGTGAAGTCCAGATAAGGGTGGACAGTCGTGGGCCCAGAGTCCTCCGACAGGTCGAGCCGCTGCCGAACCCTTAGGCAGAGCACCTCAGCGAAGCACCTCAGATAAGCTGCAGGAGATAGAGGATCATAACAGGTTGTGCATAAGGGCTTCCTTAAAAAGGACCTCCATCAAGATGTGCCTGTGCCTCTGATCTGCCGATTGGCCTGTCTCTGCTAGCGCCATGATGTCATTCTGTAAACACTCGCTATCGGACGGGGACAAAAGCACATATTCCCTGTGTCATAACGTGAGTCCAGCTATTTCAGCAGAAAGCCGTTACCCTGTTCTTGTTCCCATACTGTCTTCCTATTCCCTATTCCCTATTCCCTACTCCCTATTCCTATTCCTATTGCCTGTTCCTATTCCCTATTCCCTATTCGTATTCCCTGTTCATATTCTCTATTCCCTATTCCTATTCCCTGTTCCTATTCCCTATTCCCTATTCCTATTCCCTATTCCTATTCCTTTTCCCTGTTCCTATTCCTGTTCCCTATTCCTATTGCCTGTTCCTATTCCCTATTGCCTATTCCCTATTCCTATTCCTCCTGCTGGGCTATAGTGCTTCGGCATGATTGGAATGGTCTGGTTTCGTTTCAACACCTACGCAGTGACAGAAACCAGAAAACAAAAGTGCATGGAGAGGCAGAGTAGCACGGTGAGGAGCTGCAGTCAGCACAGTGCCGCACGTTGGATCTTATGAGTCACACAGCTCGGTCTCCCCACAACCCTCCCCAAATGCATGTCACCATTCAGAAGAATGTGTGTGTGTGTGTGTGTGTGTGATTGAGTGTGTATGTGTGTGTGTATGTGTGTGTACGTGAGTGTGTGTGTGTGTGTCTGTCTGTGAGTGACACACAGTGAGTGTGTGTGTATGTGTGAGTGTGTGTGTGTGTGTGTGTGTGTGTGTGAGTGAGTGTGTGTGTGTGTGAGTGTGTGTGTGTGTGTGTGTGTGTGTATGTGTGTAGTGTAGGGAGGAGGGTCATGTCCCAGCAGGCCACTCAGCACAATCCTCCACTCATACAACTTCAAAGGCCATGTAACATCCACTGTGCCTTAGTAGGGGGGCAGGAGATTCACCTGTGTGTGTGTGTGTGTATGAGTGTGTGTGTGCGTGTGTATGGGGATGTGTCCGACAGCTTCCTTGTGGTGAGCGAATCTGTCAGTGTTAATGACTGAGAGCTGAAGCTGCTCCGGGTGTGGGTCAGAGAACACCCTTCCCACACTACCAGGCAAGACACGGCTTGTTAACTGCTGGTGCTCGTATCTTTGGCACCTGCATACGTGTGTGTGTGTGTATGAGTGTGTGTACGAGTGTGTGTATGAGTGTGTGCGTGCGTGTTTATTCGGTGACATGAAAAGGGAATTCACTGGAAGCAATAGTTCATTTGTCTGTAGGTGTCACTAATAGAAGGAGTGAGTGCAGTTGGGGAGTGACGCACTGAGTACTCGCTCCACACATACTGGATGTTTACAAGGTGGATGAGCTGAAGCAGAGCAATGGCAACAAGCAGCAAGTTGGAAAATGGAAGGAAAGGTTCTGATAAACAGAGGCATGTTGAGATAGGCTGCTACACTCAATACAGAATCAAACACGCCACCAACCACAGGGTGTATGGGATCTCTTCTGTCTGAAGCTCTCGCACACATGCATGCTTTCTCTTGCTCTTTCTCTCTCTCTCTGTCTCTCTCTATCTCTCTCATTCTCCCTCTCTCTCTCATTATTTTAACAAAAGAACATCCAAACTGTTCGACTTTGCCCTCCATTAAGAAGCATCTGTTCTTTCTCAGCAGCCACTGCCTCCAGGCACTCACGGCTGGGATCGGCAGGGTGGAGACGCTTGACATTAAAAGTAAATAAAAAGAATCTGGAGACACCTCCTTACGAATCGGGGGTCAGATGCCCCGAACTGGCCCTCTTTCACAGGCCTCATTTTTGCCTCTTAGGCTCCTCTCCTTCCCCCTCCATCCCACCCCCAG
>JAOXYF010000003.1:17609073-17626081 GCA_028565775.1 Sternarchorhynchus goeldii
TCCTCCCAGATGGAAGAAGATAAGCACCCACGCCTTCCACCCTCCCCCACCTTCTCTGAACCTGCACATCATCACCAGTAACGCCCCGAGACTCCATTTCCCCAGCGTGGGAGTTTATCTTCACAGACCTAATGGTTTTAAACACCCATCTGGTTGTTTAGCTGGGCGAACGGTTTTAGGATGGGGCATTGTGGAGAAGGGAGGGGCCTGCCTGGCTCTTAAACCCGAAGCCACCTGCTGACTGGACCCAAAGGTGAAACCTTTGATCGTGTGATGATGCCGCCGATAGTTATTCACAAAGCGGAATTGAGTCTAATGAGAACTGTGACTAATATTGCAGAATAGACCGAAGCCCAGCCCTCCTCTCCCTGGCTAAGAGCTATGTGTCTGCAAACAATCACAGGTACTGTACTATGGCAACAGGGACAGATCACATAGACCCCTGCTGTGGGCGGGATGCAACGCTGGGGCTGGATTGCCGGGACGGGAATGCTGGGGTGGGAATGTCGGGACGGGAATGTTGGGGTGGGAACGTCAGGACTGGAACGCCAGGGCTGGAATGCCAGGGTGGGAATGCCAGGGCAGGAATGCCAGGGCTGGAACACCAGGGCTGGGGAGAGCACAGCATGGGCCAGGGGGCAACCATCCTCTCAGACACAACTGACATCCTGAGGCTTTGATGAGAGCTTCATGCCTCAAGGTCAACTGAGTCTTTCTCTCAAACACACACACACACATACACAAACACACACACACACACACATACACAAACACACACACAAACACACACACACACATGTTTTGCACACCCCCACCACTGCTAAAACCTCCACAGTGTGTGAGGGGTAGCGAGGTTGCGGGTGTGTGCACGGAGCAGGAGAGGGCGTGTGTTGGGGGAGAGGCTCAGAGGCAGCCGCTCGCCGCAGCACTGCAGAGGAGCGCCCATGTGACACAGCTGACCAAGGAAACCCGCCAAAAGCACGCAAGGTGCACATTTGCACATTCCTCAGGCAAACAGATGAACACTAGAGTCCGCCTGCCGATATCGTGTTCATGAATAAACACGGCACATATGCGCATGCATATGCACACGTATGATATCACGCCAGACCCTGATTCCACGTCTGAGAGTGTGCGCCTGAGTGTCAGAGCTTCACGGAGACCTGCTCTTGCATGGACCAGGCTCTGGGCTGTTTCCGCAGCACACAGCTGTCACCATGGAAACCATTCAGGAATGAGGGAGTGGGGAGAGAGAAAGGGAGAGGGAGATGGGGAAGGAACGAGCGAGAGAGAGAGAGAGAGAGAGAGAGAGGTTTCAGTTGCACCACATGAAAACACCACAACCATGAGGCAGACTGAGGTCAGTGTGCAGGCTCACACTGCAACACGCAGAGAGACAGAGAGAAAATGAGAGAGAGGGAGAGAAAAAGAGACAGAGAGAGGGACAGAGACGCGGAGAGAGAGAGAGAGAGAGAGAGAGAGGGAGAGGAAAAAAGGCAAGAAACAGAAACAGAGACACATCCTTGCGCTGAGCAGTGCCAATCTCAAGGCCACCATCAAATTGTGATTCCATCATGTGTTCCAACACACCGCTGTCAATCACAGCTGTCACTGCCCGCCGAGCCACCCCGCTCTACCAGCACCTCCTTCACCGCTCACAGCCTTAGCTCCGCCTCCCACGTCAGACTCCACTGCCCTGAGACTGCATGTGCTCGCTTCAACATTAGCTGATTAATGGGGCTGTTCAGGAAGGGGTGGAGGGAGACGACTAGAGACGAATGGGTGTTTAGGCATCGTCTGGGGTGAGTCCTAATGTTGCCCTAATGTGGCACTGGCCGTATGGTACAGACGTCTCCTGAGGAGAACCGCTGCTCTGAGGTAGACGCATAGCAACACGGCAGCCAATAGGGTGTGAGCGGACACTTCCGCAACCATTGGAGGGGTGACACGTGAGTGTCTTGTCGTGCGCTAACGTCTAAAGGCTCCTGCGGTAGAGATGGCGGCTGCTCCGATGGACAGCCGGTGAGGTGGAGTCGCCGGCTGGAAACCGACGTCGGCTCAAGGGCCGCGGGGGTCTTCTGTTCCGAAAACGACCCTCCTCCTCCTTGTGTGTGAAAGAGCAGTGCGGAGGGGGAGGAGCAAGGAGCACGCAGAGGAGGTGGCAAAAAAACTTCCAGTGAGCATGCGGTCGACTGCGCTTCGTGCCGCAGGCACCGGCGATCGACTTTGTGACTGAACGTGAGAAAAGGCAACAAACAAACACAGCACTCACCACTCGCAGTCAACGAGGAGGTGCAGGGGTGGGTTTCCTCCTACCACTCAGATTCCCCCGGCAGCTCTGAATCTGTGAGCCCGACCCGGAGTCTCCAACTCCCAAGATCCGGTGGAAGAACTGACATCATTTCTCAGCTAATCAGGACCCCCGTCCTCGTTCTGCGTCTCTTGACTATTGATTTGTTTCACCTCCATGTTTACCATGTTTTGCAGTTGTTCTGTATGATGTATTGCCACAGAGGGTACAGAACACTCACACTATTACACTTGTAAGTCTATTACTTTCTCTACCTATTACTACTCTATTACTTACTATTTTTTTCTCTCATCTCTCCTCTAGTTGTGGTTGAACGTGTTTTTTGATGTGGCTGGTTTTTGATCTGCCTGGTTTGTGACTCAGGGATATTCCCATCGGATTGTATGCAGCACCTGTTGGTTGTGACCTTAGCCTGTTTCTGTTTTCCTAATCTGGACTGGGAAACCACATTCATTTAACCCTCGTTTTCTACTGGTCTTAGTAATGTTACAATGTGGTTCCTGAGGCGGAATGGTAACTTCTTGCTCAGTGCTGAATGACTCTTCTGTCTGCCCTCATCCTGTGGATTAGCACATCCTGTTTGACGGCAGAGATCAAACAAGAGCTGAAACACCAGCTTCATGATTAAAGTGTCTGTGTTTTGAAAAGTAAACAGATGAGCCCAGCGTGAGTCCAACACGGGCTCACATGCTCACACGCTGACACACTCACTCACTCACACGCTCAGACACACACTCTCACACGCTCACACACACACTCTCACACGCTCACACTCTCACACACTCACACACTCACACTTACACACGCTCACACACTCGGCCCCCGCCATCAGTGGCTTAGTCAGGCCAGAGCCATAAGACTCAGCACAGCCTGGGGGAGCTCAGCCTATCATACTGCAGATACTGGCAGGAGAGCATCTACTCTCTCTCTCTCTCTCTCTCTCTCTCTCTTCCAGTTTCAGATGAACAGACAAACACACTCCCACATGCTCTCATACAGTTTAACAAACACTCGCCCACATAGTCTTCGCTGGTTTTAAGACAAACACATGCACATGCTGTCAGACACTCCGGTGTGGGCTAGCACAGAGCCGTCCGCCGAGACTGCCAACTACCACAGCTGCTGGTGTACGTGTGGTGTTCTGGCTCCGCCCAGAAACACGCCCACCTGACCAGCTGCCAGGGGTCCCGTGGCTGGGTGTCCTGCGGCCGGGGGCTCCTGGCGGGCAGGACGAGTACTTATCGAAGGCGAGCGGTGAGGGCACACCCCCCCCCCCAACACTCGTCCAATCAGGATCACATTCCTAGCACACTCACAGCTCCACCGTTATCTCGAGAATGTACTCGGAGCTCGGCACAAACATGTCACACTGAGGAAGCTCCTCGTCCGCATGCACACACACACGCACACACGCACACACACACATCCCTCCACCAGTCATCTGTATGCATGTTTTCGCTTGGACCCGAGGAGCCGTTGCTTATCGAGGGTTCAGCTTATCACATCGTTTGTTTTGCAGTGATGCAGAACCTTCCCGAAAAACAACACACCACTCGGGCCCTGGCGCGTCTAGCCGGCCTGAAGGCCAGCTGAGGACCACGGCGGGTGGGGATTCTAATCGAAGTGGTTTCCAGATCAAGCTAGAGCGAAGACGGCAGGGTAAATGGGGTGTGCAGCCTCCCCACACGGGTGTCAAAACAGCCCTCGTGAGCCCCTTTGGGCCGAGGCGGGAAGCCCCAGTGGCTGAGCTCAGCGGCCTGCAATGCTCTCACCAGCAGTCCAACCACAGCAGCACCTGCTCACGCCATGAGGAAATTACCCAGATGCCGGTCGCCCCCCCCCCCCCCGCCCCGCCCCCTCAGAGCAGAGCGTGTGTCATGACACATCAAACACCACAAAAACACATCAAGAGAGTTTACACTGTGTTCCACAGCAGTAAAAGTGACCTTGTATTTAATGAAAAAAATTCAGTATACGCTATTAACCACATCGATGCTCACAGCCAGATGATTATATATATTAATAAGACAAAGCCGGACAAGCGCCATATTGTTGTTCAATGCACACATTCACACTCAAAGAACCAAAATCATGCAGTCACATAATTACAGCCCAGCCAGCTTCTGTGATCACAGAGGCTGTGCTTACAGTATCAGTAATGTCTGACAGGAATGCTCCGGAAAGTATACAGCACCAGTCAGGTGACAGGTAACTGGAGCTATGTTCCTTACACAGGGCCCCTGCTGACACTACGACTAACAAAAAAAACAGTACAAAAAGAGAGAGAGAAAAAATGAAATCAATTATAATGTAAAACACATGTAGCTTTAGCCATGGGAGGAGCCCAGTGTGCCAAACAGTGACACGTGTGAATGAGAAATGAACAGACATGTGTTTGCAAGAGCACTGTGGTGTCTGTGACTGGTCTGGAGTGAAGAGGTAAAAAGGCACAGGGCTACAGCAAGAGCTCTTGGCCTGGAAACCACAACCAAAATCTTGGCTCCTCCTGTTACCACACCCCAAAATATTGGCTCCACCCACTCCATAAGACCACTCCCATGACCTTGACTCACTTCCTCCAGGCAACAGAATGCATGAGGGTTTGCATTCCACAGCATCTAGAAAGAAACTACAATAGCAAAATACAGACACGCATAACAACGTATTTAGAGAGCAGAGAGGGTCAGATGAGATGGAGCTGGTGAAGAACATTTTCAAGAATAAGCTTGTGTTTTGTTTCGCACGCCATAAATAATACATCACGTCGGGAGTAAACTTAGTCTTTCTATGAGAGAAGTTTTCTTTCACAACAGCAAAGAAAAGCTAGTGAGGATTTAGTGTTTCATTTATATCTGTGTTATTATACAAATGGGGTTTGTTACAGTACTGAGTATTGGAAGCTGATTATATTACTGCAGTCCAAAAGACATTATGATGCCCTACAGAAGAAGAGACGTGGTTTATTCAGAGTCGTTCCCTAACAGAAGAGAATGGAATCTCCTTCAAAACTATTACAACATGGTACAAACCATTCACACCATAACAAAGGCATTCTTGGTATCAACAGTTACAGGATACATATAAACGATAAAACATTTTGGCTGGAAAAGTATTTGGAACATCAAGATCACAGAAATGCACTGGAGAATAGGAGCTCGCCAGTATGATCTCACTAAACATTTACAGGAATTACTATGAATGAGAAAGACACTGTTGTATTTTGTACTAATGAAGAAGGAACGAGTACCACCCAAACATGACACCCCCCCCCCAACCTTAACACTCACGGCTTTTTACACAATCAGGCTCATGCAAACAGTTAAGAGTTCAGTCTACTGATTTTAGGCCAAACTCCATTATGAAACATCTAACACTACAAATGCATCTGTCACTCCACTACAATTTTAACACTTCCACAAAGACACATATTTCTTATATTCTGGAAACTGATCTGTTTGGTTCACTTAGCTGCCATTACAAATTACGGTGAAAGTGTGCTCTGGGTAAGTTTCTCCTTGAAACACTCATTTCACTCCAAGTTACAGATTTGACATATTTATTACACGTCAAACAAGATATAACATGAAATTATTAAAACCTTACAGTCCTTTAAGGCCTTGAGTGAAGGAATAATTTACTTTATGAAATTCCCTTGTTCAAGAGGCAAACACAGTGCTAGTCATTGCTCTACTTCAGCTCGCTAGCCCAA
Organism: Sternarchorhynchus goeldii; assembly: GCA_028565775.1. Classification (NCBI taxonomy): domain Eukaryota; kingdom Metazoa; phylum Chordata; class Actinopteri; order Gymnotiformes; family Apteronotidae; genus Sternarchorhynchus; species Sternarchorhynchus goeldii. The sequence goes on from JAOXYF010000003.1 coordinate 17,615,094, forward strand.
CAAGCAGGTTATCCAGTGTACTCCACACACAGGAACATTTACATTTTACACATTTGGCAGACACTCTTATCCAGAACAAATTACAATTTTTCAGTTTTTAAAAGGTAGTCAAACGCAGTTAGAAGTCTTTGCCAAGGACTCTTATTGGTGCAGTAGAGAGCACTCGTCCAGACATGGAGTGAACCCCAGTCCTCCGCGCACACGCGCACGCACACACACACACACACACACATACACACACACACACACACACACACACACACAAACACACACACACACACACCATCTCCTCAAACTCACTGTTCTCTATCTATCAACAAAAACATAAGAGAGGAACCAGTGCGGAAGAAGCACCCGTTTGCCTGAGCAGATAGACATGCTCCTACATCCAGTCTGCTTCCAGTGACCTCACTTTAATACCCACAGCCATGAAAGCAGGTCGTGAAATGCGTGAGTTACATACTGGAGTATATCTCCAAACGCACGCCCCACGTTCTCACCCGCTTCCCTGCACAATCAAACACGTCCGACCCCCACTTCCGGACGGAGCTCTGCAGAGGGGCAGCTGATTTCTTTTCCATTCAGTGGAATGTGAGTTTTTTGTCTCTCTATAGAAACCCTGAGGTGTGTAAGTGGGGGAAAACCAGTCCAGCAGAGGCGACGCTGCCAGAAAACAAGGAAGAAAGGTAAATTAACCTGTACACATCACTGCCTGGCAGCTTGTCCACCCCCCAACCCCCCACCCCCCATCAGCACTGTTCTGGGATCAGGTCCAGCAAAGCCTTTGGAGCACCTTCTCCCTCCTAACCCTCATATAACCTCTCTCTCTCCACTCTTACCCTCCTGTCCCCCTCTTGCTCCCCCTGCTCCCTCACCCCTCGTCCACACACACACAGGTGATGCCCAGTCCTCCCACTGTCAGCGGCACTGAACTGAGAGAGGGGGAGGAGGAAGAGACAAAGAATGACAGAAAAAAAGAGAAATGGACATGGAAGGAGAGACAGAAACAGGAAACTAGCAGAAGAAAGGGAGAGTGGGGGGGGGCTATAAGAAACCCTCCAAAACAACACATGATAAGGGCATCAGGGGAATACGAGCATTGTGGTGACATGCTGTGACTGGAAAATCAATGGAAAGCAATGATTCCATTTCTCCAGTAGGGGCCAAAAGGCCTCATGGTTCATCCAAATAATTAGATTAACAGCACTGTATGAGCAGATTCAGAACCACACGACGCCAAACAGCTTTCCAATCAGCATATGGGGCAGAAACAGAACAGAACCCTTGTGAGCATCTATGACGTCTAACGCAATGGGTCAGCCTGAACCTCGGTGGGAAGTGGAGAGGTGACAGAGGAATTCCAGTCCGTGGCTACAGAGACAGGGACAGCGAGGGAGGGTGTGAGTTTATATGGGATCAGAAACAGCCCCATCCATAGAGCTGTTCTCCTCTCACACACAGCATGCATCACGCTTCTTGCTCAGTACACAGATTTTTAAAGACCACATATGAATGTTACATTATACCCGTTACAGTACATGTGGAGACTTGGGGATGTTACTTCTTAAAAGACAGTTTTATAACTTTTGTACAAAAAGATGAATGCTTTTGAATCACAATGATCTATTCCAGAGTTGTCTATTATTGCCTTTTCTTTATTAAAAAAATAAAATATAAACACAGTTTAGCTGTTATCTAATGTGCCACTGACAGGCGTGGGCTAGAACATGAATAAGGCTGTATAAACAGCACTCGGATCCTGATTCAAACACACACAGTTTCAGTATTTATCAAGCTCCATTCCCGTGAATGGACACTGCTCCGATCACACACAAGGAAAAATCCACTCCGTCCACCTTCGAATGGGAGCGAAAGCACAGCCATTCATTCTTTTTTAAGCCCTTTCGTGTTAAGACACACGTCAGTCCACACCTACGACATACCTGAGGAAACAAACACTGCTTGGGGATGTGGATGGTGTGTGTGTGTGTGTGTGTGGGGAACATGGCTGGACACGTCAGTTAAGCAGAGCAGCAGACTCGCAGCGGGAGTGTCGGCAGACCCTCTTTCAAGCGCTGTCACTCTACGCAAATTTAAATAGGCCACGTCCTTCCTCGGTCGCTTCGGTAGCCAAAGCTTTCCGTTCGCCCCACTCATGTTATGGGTGTCGCTGGACTTTTACCCGGCCCCGAACAGGCAAAGTGTTGCTACGCGCGGTGCACGCGGCGAGGCCACCGCGGCCACACAGAACGGAACATGTGACGCCACACGTTTGTAATGGTGTGCAGAACAGACTGACGTGCATGCTTGCACATGTATGCTGCAGGAGTGAAAACATATCCCAGTTCAGATGCAAACTGGAAGTCCAGTCGATTTTTAATAATAGTGGAGTTCCATGCCCAACTATTCACAAACATGCAGACAACCAAGTGAGAAAATGTTTTATTTTAAATAATGAATGACTCTAACTGAGATGAAAATTTGAATCAAAAACTAAATTAAAAGCATAATGCAGTTCTTTACTTAAACACATTGTTTTCTTTAAATTGTTGCAATTTCCCTGAATTTTGAGTTCCTAAAGCAAATTGAGCTACCTAACTCAGTAAAAAAAAAGAAGGTAACTGGCTTGCTTAGTGTGTCAGTCACAGAAACTGTGAAGGGTTTTAATATGTCAAAACAAACACAAACCAAATTTACAATGACACGTTTTACAGAATATAACACTCTCTCAGGAGGAAGAGCAGTGGAAAGCTCTGAATTTAGACATCAGACTGGTAGAAGAGATGATAATATGGTCTAATGAGTCTCTCAGTCTTCCTTCTACATCTGGATGGGTTTATCTCTGAAGAATAACCCACATGGGCGGCTGGCAAACGTTTAACATGATAGTGTTTGTTCTCCTTGAAGTACCGTCCAATTTTCCACCAAAAAACAGTTCAAAATGTGTGTAGCTGGATTGAGATGGACTGAAACATGTCTAAAAAGAAATAACTCAGCAGAGCTCGACAAAGGTTTTCCCTCCATATTGCATGTTTTCCAATTAATTAATTAACTTTTCATATGTCATCACCACATCTGTGATTCTACCCATAGCCTACCCTACTTCAGTGTTTTATTAAAATACAGTCCTACTACCAATGAATGTGTCACATTATTAGTGTCCCTAATATGCCAGGGGTTATTGTGATAAATCCTAGCTACAAAATAAAAGCTTTTCACCAGGCAGAGAGAAGAGTCTGGTTTTTCCACTGTTCTTTTATAATGATCACAGAGCTGCTCTTTAGCTCTCAGAACTACATAAATGCAGAGAGTGCATTAAGACCAGAGTTCTGTTTTATTTCATGCATATAAAAACACATAAAAATTTGAGCTTATAACATATAGGTTAGAACTTTGCTATGCTCTGTACTGACAGAAAGCGATAGAGAGGTAGAGAGAGAGGGAAGAGAGAGAAAGAGGGAGAGAGAGAGAAAGAGAGAGAGTCGGAGAAGAGAACTGGGGTCAGGGTCGTGGGGTGAGTGGAGTGTGATACTGTAATATGTAAAGCATCAGCAGTGATGCTGATGGAGACCAGGATGGGGTGCGAGGATGGAGCGGGGAGGGGGTGGTGGAGGCTGCGGAGGGCAGGTGCAGGAGCATCCACCTCCCAGGTCGTCCTTCAACTGCTCGCTGACCACCTCTAGCATGCAGCCCCTGCTGCAGTGGCTGAGCGCAGAGCCTCCCTGATGAATAGTTGATGAGGAGCTTCCAGGCAAAAAAGCAGAGGAGTAAATCTATTCACTCCAGCACCATGCTACTCCCACACCCTCACTTTCTCGTTCTTTCTTTCACAAAAGCGAGTGGTCCTCTGCTGAGTCTCACAGCCTTGCTCTTTTCTTGGTTGCAAAGGCAGACTCTAATTGGAAGGCTGGCCATTGTAACAGATGAGACAGTCGAGCCCAGACATCCTCAGCCATTATTAAGAGTCTCTAGCTCTTTGGTCAAATGGACCATCCACGTGAAGCACGGCATCCTTCCATTCTTTGGCCTGGTCAAGCAGAGCGAGGACCTGCTCACGCTCCTAGCACAGGGCATGTGGGTTCACTGCAGTCATTACTGGCCACAGATGGTCAGAGATGATTCTGCACTCCAAGATAAAGGAAGGGTGGAGGAGAAAGGCTGGAGAAACTCTGTACCGGGATATAAGAAACCACTGCAAAGATGACTCAAGAGCATCTAAAAACAACCATCATTCCAAGAAGTAATCAATCCAGTATGAGCCAGAGTATCAGTTTCTTAGCAAGAATATGGAACAAGCTAAAACAGCGTAGCAGGAAATAACTGAACAGTCTATTGTGAAACTGAAAATATGGGACATGAGGGTCTGAAAAACTACAGGGAAGAATCCTCCTCCAGCCACTCTGCTGTAACATTATATGGGAGATATGGTTTGGCCTGGAGCAATTAATATAGTCATTTTGCAGAGGTGAATTAGAACTCTTCAGACACTTGTTCGACCTTGGAATTTGTTCAGTCAGCTAGAAGAGGAACAGAAAACATGGATATCTAGAGAAAACCAGAAAGATTAACATGAAATTCTGTTCTCCACACCACCCCCTCAGCCTCCTGGCCAAACACTTACATGGCCTGCCAGTTTTCTGCAATGGCCAGGGTATTTTAAGAGAAAAGGGTTGTAAGCTGAGTTAAAGCTAATATTTCCCAGATTTTCTGATTCATGTTTATCCACTAACAATTTTACATGTGATTTACCTGTACTGGGGATAACATTGCTCTAACATTGCTTGGTTGCAGATTCCAGATATAGCTCTAATGACCGTCACTCATTCATGGAGCTAAGAACCAGCCTTCTCTACATGCCTCCAATACAGAGAACACTGATATCCTCGTAACACAAATGCCCTCAGAACAGAAAAGCAAAGCTCGTGTGCGGCGCTGCAGTTTATTCTGTAACCATACTTTCACATGTGTTCGCACTGGGGACTGGAAAAGCTGAAACTCCTGTAATGCACCATTTATTTTATGCAGTTTGAATGGCTTTAAATGAGAGGGCAGGTGAGAGCGACGTTGTCACGCTGTTCCATCAGGGCTCACGCAGACTCTTTTTTTGGAATGTTTTTTGGGCCAGTCAGAATCCTGTTCACATACTGCCTCTGTGTGGTCAGTCTGATGCACTCACCTGCTGCTCAACACAGGCAGAAAGTGAAACTATACATACAATGAAAAGACCAGAGTAGAAATGAATGACAACAGAATCGTAAATAAAATACGGAAACGTAGCATAAAGACACTAGTAACCAGGCAAACAGTACAGCCTCTGATCAAAGCTTCTAAGGTATCAGGCACTTATATTACTCTGCCTGTTGAATATTAATAAACAATGAGTGTTTTCCATAGAGAGCAGTTATAGTATTTATTTACATTAAAGTAGGACACCTATGTCTCAAGCTAATGTACTTAATTACAGGTCCCTAAAAAGAGCTCACAGATACAAAACTTTGCCACACAGATTGATTCCATATTTGCATACTCATAAGTGTTGTGTCATAACTGCAAATTACTTAAAAAGAAACAAGAAACAAACAACAGAAAAAAGTCTCACCAGTGATTTAATGAAAGGTAATAAATGTCTTATGCAGGCATGAATCAGAATCTCTGTCCACCTGCCCTACAGTCGTCCTCCCTGTCAGTGATGAGGCGCTCTGCAAGCTTGCCCAATGTGTAGCTTCTGAGCCTTTAGTCTCCAAACACTCCATCACTCCAGATAGTCCTCACCACACAACTCACCACACAACTCACCACACAACTCACCACACAACTCACCACACAACTCATCATCACATTCATCACACAACTCACTGACAAGAGCTTTGTGCTATTGTAATTCACCAAGGGCATTTTCCCACAGAGACTCTGAAACAGCTGAATCTTTCTTTGATCTTTGCTTAAACCGAAGGACTGTTCTGAAGCCCACAGTGAGGGAAGGCATTTCAGTGATTATTACCCAGGCAAGCCTTCGTTTAACTTTGATTTGAGTGATTAATGGACTTGATTGACAGCAGTGAGCGATTACAAAAGAACAGAGAAGGCCATATATTACCAACCACCTTCAATTTTGAAATCGTTGGCCTAATTCAATCGCACCCTTTCATAATACCAATCCTCATTCCAGCCACCAGAAAGAGGCCATCATTATGATGATAATATGGCCCACGACCCCCCCAAACCCCAACCCCCCCAGATTTATTCCATGGAACCACCCTGAGTTAAATACCACCGCTAACCATAGAGATAATGTCCATGCCTTAGAGAAAATATCATCACCAACCACAAGCTGGGCTCCTGTCCTGCAGCAGAGTCCTGCACCACAGCCTCCTCTGGGTCCTTCAGGTTACTGGGACTAAGGAAGTGAAGATGTTTAACCTCTTGTGCTCCAGGCTTATTATTTAGTTCTTAAAGTGTGCAGGAATTACGGCAAATTATTCAGTCACTACACTGAAGCTCAGATATGTAGTTAGCGGAGGGAGGGTTGTGAGTTCGAACCTGCTGTCAAGTGCTTGGGATGGAAGGGTTCTTATTTCAGGGAAACCCGTAGACCGATTACTCAGTGGCAGAGTCAGAAGCTGTTCTGTTCAAAAACGTCTCCTCGTTGTGTGCTTTAGTTATGGAGGTGAGAAACGCACTTGACTGCTGTGGCAAGCTTCATGATTCATAGATTTGGAGAAGCGGTAGTCACTCTGCTGTGACTGCATACTCCGAGTGTTAATACAGAAATGAAAACAACTTTATTACTCCAGCAGTATTTGGAAATGAAAAAAAAGAAAGATGCAATTAATTATCCATTACTTCTGCATCCATGTGTGTGTGTGTGTGTGTGTACGCATGTGCATATGTGTGTGTGTGATGTGAGGGTAATATAACATAGCTCACTACGAGTATGTTGAAGGTTCTCTGCAGAGCACTGAGGCCTTCAGAGAGTGAGCCTTTAAAAGTGCCCTCAGACAGAGCACACGCAAGAACTGCTGACTAGAAAATCAATGCCTGCAATTCAAACGTGACACGGTGTTCAAAGCCAAAAACAATCAGCTCAGTGGGTAAGAAACCAAACGTTACAGGGTCGCACAACTCGTTCTCAGTAGACCTACTGCCCACTTACACGATGACAGAGCACATTTTCAAATCATGAGACTAATTCACTGCCACTGCTACTAGACCTGTGAGTGTAATTGTGACAGATTACAATAACCTATGTTTAATCTGACAATTAACAATCTAAGAGACATCTCCTTAAATTACTGTTTAACTTCTCTTCAGCCAATCTTGTGGCATAGAAATCCCTTTTGGAAGTTACAGACAGATCTTGCTTTTACATCATGCCTTTATACTGGGGACTGTAAACATTCACACAGACAGCACATGTTGTTATAACTCTGACTACAACCACAAAGAGCCCCAAAATGGCCTTATTCAGTCTTAGCCCCAGTAAATGTAATGGTGATTAAATGCTGTTAAACAATTATTACTCACATCACACTTATATCAAAACCTGAAAGCAATACCATGTGCTCTTAGCATGAAATATAAGGCTTAGAACAATAATGGCAGCATCTATTTATTAATAATGTGATTTGATATCCCAGTGACTCTTCAGCGCCATTATGGTGAAATAAAAACAGTAATCATTGCATAACAGGAGAGTTAGAATAATAAATTGTTTCTAATAGTTTCTGAAGGTTATTCACCAGGTCACAAAGAGAGTTGGCCATGGTGTAGATTTGATTCACAACCCCTAGATCTGCTCAGTTCTGCCACACAATACATGGTGCACTCACATGTTGTGAAGACAGCAGGTGACCTGATGGAAGTGTGAGCACGAGGATGGGGGGGGGGGTTTGAGAGAGAGAGAGAGAGAGAAAGAGAGAGAGGGAGAGAGAGGGGGAGAGAGAAAGAGAGAGAGGGAGAGAGAGATATGTAGAGAGAGAAGGGGGAGGAGAAAGTGAATGAGAAAGACAGAAAGAGAACGAGAGTGCAAGGGAAAAAAGTGAATGAGAGAGGGAGAAAGAGGGAGAGAGAGGGAGAGGGGGAGGCCCAGGTGCACAGGCCTGTGAAGGGGAAGCTGAGCTGGCAATATGCTGACAGCTAGGAGAAAACAACACATCTTCACATAGTGCAAAATGGCCACCCTGCATAAAGACTGGCAAGACTGGCCCTTTATCTGTACTGTATCCAAAAGAGTTTATATAGACAACAGGTTTCATTAAAAACAATATTTGTTTTCTCGCTACAAAATAAAATAATAATAACACATAGTCCTCATGCTGCGAGGTCACATAAGTGCCATGTGGAATTATATCACATCAGTGTTACATTTGCTCAAAAAGATCTCATCATTACGCCCAGTACTAGAAACTAGAAAGTACTAGAGATGCTCACAAACACACTGTGCTCCTTCCACAGACATTAGAATAATGTCACTGGGGAGCCAGTGCCGGACCTGTTGGGCATCTTATGCCAGTCTGCTGGCATATGGAACAGCACAAAGACAGCCCCACAGGGGAGGAACAGCCCCACAGGGGAGAGACAGCCCCATAGGGGAGGGGCTCAGTGCATGAATCCATCTTCAGAGGGAACAGAGTGAACAGTATCCACAAACATTTCTCATCGTGTGTGACCAGGATCAGTGCAAAGCCCTGCTTGGGTATTCCACTGGTGGTTGGAATACCCGACCACATCATACAGTCCTCCAGTCCAGCGCGGGTTGGGGCAGGGCAGACTGAAGACAGACTGAAGACAGACACAGGACATCAAAAGCCTGCTGGGTATGCTGCTGTGAAAACTGACGGTGGCTGACTCTTCAACTGCTGTACAGTCGTGCTGGAAATGTTCTGGACATCACTAATTAATCACCCAGTAGCCTCTCTGAAGAGTAAAACCAGAGCCATTACACCTCTTTATGCCAGAGCAGCTGTTTTGAATCTTTCATGTAAATTCCCTTAATTTACCTGGCAAGACTGCATTCCTACAAATCTGAGTTTTTTTCCTGAAATGTCTAAATCTGTAGTGAAAAGGCAATGGAACGTCACCAACAAAACCTCTATTCTCCTTAATCAACCCTAACCTTTAATTAGGTGTGTTATAGTTTCATAAAGGGTCTAGGGCTGTTAGTCAGGAGTCGCTGGTGTCCAGCCTGGGAATCACCTGCTGACTGTAGGCTTAGTTCTCTAAAGGGAAAATACATGAGTGAGAATCATGAAAAAGTGGGACATGCAGGACGGTACATACACAAATACATACATAAACACACACACACATACATAAACACACACACACACACACACACACACACACACATATACATAAACACACACACAGCTGACGAAGGACCTCTGTCCAAAATGTTCCTCTAGAAATCTTGTGTACTACATCTTTTGCTACATTACACATTATCTGACAACATTGAATGTGTTTCTAGCACAATGAGAAGGAGAAAGTCCTCCACCTCCCATCCTGACAGAACTCAATTAAATCATCACAGCACCTCAGGCCACTTTCTAAAACTGCCTTTGTCAAACCCACACCCAGAATGCAGACATCATTGTCTTGCATCCAAACCACATAAACGCAATATTGACTTTCCCTAGAGTATTTCTTCAATGTACTTCTGTTCCCCCAACAGTCTTCTCAAGCCAGATAAGTAGGATGAATTATCAATGTCTCACAGGCTTCTATCATTACAATTTCATGGGATTTAACAGTAATTAGGTTCACACCTTCATGTAAACCTGTTAAAAGATACATGTAAGGCCCATTGACTTACTGTGTTTTCTGATTTGAAATCTTTACAAGGTAAGCATAAAAAATAGCCACTAACTTGACCACAGACTTTAGAAATAAGTCCTACCCTAAGTGAATGTCAGTCAGCAATGGTTATTTTTTGTCTCTGTGTCATGCAGTTTTGCCAGAGAGGTCTTGTAGATCAGACATTCTGTCATGCAGTTTTGCCAGAGAGGTCTTGAAGATCAGACTTTCTGCCATAGGTAAAATCCAGTGACACATGTGACAACTGTGATGTCCAAGAAGGGGGTGGTGGTTAGAGAGATTCTACATGCATCATTCATAGCTATTACGTTTTCGAGAGAGAGAGAGAGAGAGAGAGAGAGAGAGAGAGAGAGAGAGAGGGAGGGGGTAATGCTTAGGGAGAACTGTCATATTTAAATGGAACAAAAGGATTACCTCTCTCCCCATAAGACCCATAAGTGTGAGGAGTGTGTAGCTTTTCTCTTTGAGCACATTGGAAACACACATCAACATCTATAAGCTTTCAGCCTGGGCTGAGATGGTAGGAACCAAACATAATTAAAGAAAAGCAATCCAAACAACCTGAACCAGCAGGCAGACTTGACATGATCAGGAGTGAAAAGTGAATTAGTGAAAAGCTCCTTTCCTCGTGCAAGATTCCTCTGCATCCCTTCTGCTGGGACATAAGACCGCCGTGTGGGAGGGGCCATAGTGGACCTTGTCTTATAAGACCACATATTTGCCAAAAAAGTTGAACTATCAACAAAATATCACTATAAATTTAAAACCGAATGTTACTGACTATAAATTGCGCGTTGATATAGACGCACCTGTATACAAACAAATCTAACGCACGGGCCACCACACTGGTTTCAGTATTGGATGGTAAATGTAAGGCATTTTTGTTGTTTTCAAACTCTGCCGCGATGAACTCGATAAAGCTAAATTTTTATAGGTCGATGATTATTTTACCCTGGTGCCAGTGGCAACTTGTGACCGGAGCCGGCAAATAGAAACTGCAAAGTCATCTACAGAGGCCTTGAAAAGAATCTACAGGGACTTTACACTTAATTTTCTCGATGTCCTACGCATATCTCGAAAACAGAATTACACTGAAGATCTGAAATTCATGATTCATAAAAAAACCATGGCACGACCGGTCTAATATTTAGTTTATAACATTGCAGACCTAT
>JAOXYF010000003.1:17632212-17642483 GCA_028565775.1 Sternarchorhynchus goeldii
CTACATATTGGCATTTGGGAGCCACACTACCGAGTTATGTTATGAGTCTATGAAATTCATGCAAATTTAGGGTCAACTTTCCCTTATTCCCTATCCTTTTTTCGTCTAATATGCACTACCTGAATTAAGAATAACATGTGGAATTCTATATTATTTTTTGAGTGTATAAACACAAACTTGTAAACCGCTGCATATCTGGACATGAGGTCTTAACAGTTCAGATAATCTGTTATGTCAAGGCTCTAAGGCCCTTTCGAAAAATTCGTCAATAGCTTATTGCCTATTCCGCTACAGCATGGATTTCATTATGCTATTAAATACCTTTTCTGTATCTACCTTTATAGGGTTCAAAGACTCCCAATACAACAATAGAAGTATTTTAGAATAACGTCAGTGCCTGACAATAAAAGAGACATATTGGCTGTGGAGGGAGGGGTTTAATGATAACAAATTAAACCGTAAAAGAGGTTTTGCTTTTGTACCGTATTGCTGCATCTTTTATTTTCTCCACTGTCCTGTCTTTCCCTACTGTAGAATCAATGGATGAGATTAGATGGATTTATGTTAGTATTTGGCTTGTGGTAGGGATGTGGAAACTGTTTGAACAATTTAGATACAATAATCCTCCATCAAGTTTACTATGTTATGCTTTTTTTTTATTTTTATTGCGTTTTCGTTTATTTAAATTTCCATAATTGAAAAATGTGCACGTTAATTAAACATTAAACATATTTGTAAATGAATAAATATTAATTTGCTAAGTGAAGAAAGACCTCAAAAGATGTAGGAAAACTATAAATCATTGTTTTGTTGGAGAAATGAAATAACGGTTTATGAGGGCTGAACTGAAGACATTCGGTCTCCTTCATGTGTCGCATCCAAAAGATTTGCCCTTCGTCTTTTTAAATAGCTCCAAAAGCGAATTTAGGCGTATAATGAACAACGCTGAATGTACGTATGTCTGAATGTAGGTCTTCACTTAAACGAATGTAAGACAAATAAATAAATAAACAATAAAAACGGACATTTAGGATAGACCTTTCACAAAGTAAAACGAGTAGGCCTAATTTAATTTACTTTTATTTTATTTTTGGAGAAGGTATACTACAAGCCTGAACACACATTTACATTAAGCGCTGGGAGAAACGACTGTGCAATGGAAGAGGCCGATTATCAGGATATAAAACGGAGACTACCTTATATGGTCTTCATCTTACTTAATTACAGAGCTTAAAAACTTAACGCGGCAGTGCCAGTTTCACAACAAATTAAAATGTATACTAAAACCAGACCCTATATATGATATATTTGATTAGGGTTATTTATTGAAAAGTTTGGAGATTTTGCTTTGTTGTTTTTTTGTTGCTGTTGTTGTTTTTCATTGCTGCATGATAATACGTTACACGAATATTCTTGATTTTTATACGTTTATTATTGTTGTTATTATTATTATTATTATTATTATTATTATTATTATTATTATTATTATTATTTTGTCTTGCTTTTTATAGTCAAATACAATTATTGTTGTCAAAACTGTTGATTTAAGAACTTGATATGAATATAAGAAAATCAGCTTGGGAATCGTCCGCTACAACTGGTTCTGCAGAAAAAAGGAATCTGTACTCTGAAGCTTCTTTGTTTTTCCAGCTCGCCTTTGTATTCAACATGCCGTTTCCAAACTACAATTAGGATACAGAATACAGTACTATATTACCGTATGGTTACTGAATGCAATTTCAAAGTAATATGCTCAGCTTTGCTAATATTGTCTATCAATTTTGAGCGAATTTCACCTTGTTCTCTTGTGATTCACAGTGAGCAGTATTTGACTTTGGATAACGGTTCTCACACTTTAACAAAATGGATTAATATGTGGATGAATGTATTGTTATTCAATTTCCATTCTAAGACATTTAAAAGAGAAAACATACATAAAACATCAGTGCACAAATAAAAACATCCGTGTACAAATATGCTCTTCTGTATTGTCAAAATACATTTAAAAGATTTCAAATTTAGCTGCTCAACTGTGGACAACAACACGTACATTTAGAATCAATAATAAATGTTCACACTATTACTATATTGAGGCGAATGAGATTTTTTTAATTGTAATTCATCCTAATACATTTGGTTGTTGATTTGTTTCAATACTGTAAGATAAGTCTCACTTTAAATAATTCTATTCTTTGAGAAAGTATATCTATTGGAAAAGCTCTCACAAAAATTGTATATTCAAATGTATGTATGTAGATCTGTGTGTATGTCATCTAATTTAAGCATACTAAAACTCCCTTTATGAAAGTAAAACGACTAACAGAGAAAAGGAACCTGTCCAATTTTATAAGCTCGAGAAAGGCGACCAGTGACTTGGTTCTAGTCTACAAATAGGGTACTTTGACCAACATAAAACAGACTTTCTTACCAAAATGCACGAAAAATCTTCGAACTTATACCGTGCCACGCAACTGGAGAGCTCGCGCTCATTTTTAAGGCGGTACGGTGTCCTCCTTGGCATTTTCACTGAAGACACGATTTGTTCGAATGCTGCTGAAAGTTTGAGGAGGACAGGCCTGCTTACATGATGCACTTTCTCACATCACTGCCTGTTTAATAATTGAATCTACCCATATTACTAAGATATGTGAAAATCCATAATCTAACGCATTTACTGAGCGCAATATTTATGGATCTGACTTTATCACAAGTATCGAACTGTAACGTCTTTTTACGAACATATTGTTCTGTAAACTTAAACATCAGTCTCATGAGCCTATATTTATTTCGTCATTAAACGTCATTTAAAGAATACTTTAATGACCGTTTTAAGGGCATCTTGCCATCACCAAATTAGCAACGATTAGGTTATTCCAAGCTTTCTGTGCTTTTACCGTAAAATTCAAAGTTAACCTACAGTCTGACAATTTTGTAACGTTATTTCGCACTAGGATACTGTAGGTATGAAGTATACACCATGGAAATTCTAAGCGCAGAGGATCAATTATTATTATTATTATTATTATTATTATTATTATTATTATTATTATTTCGAGTGTACTATATTATATATTTGTTGGATTCATTAAATGGGGGAAACACTGGTTTAAATACAACTTGTACGTCTTCATACACAGATCTCGCGAGAGCGGTGGCGTGGCTGGCTGGCTGGCAGTAAGGTTGCAGTAGACAGAGGGAGAAGGCAAGCAGCATCATGGCGGACAGAGACAGTGGAAGTGAGCAGGGAGGAGCAGCCACGGGCCCGGGTGTCGGTTCCATGCACCCAGTGACAGGAGGGGCGGGCTCGGCTTCCGGGCTGCAGCACGAGACTCAAGAGCTGGCTTCGAAACGGGTTGACATTCAGAACAAACGTTTCTATTTGGACGTAAAGCAGAACGCGAAAGGCCGATTCTTGAAGATAGCAGAAGTCGGGGCCGGGGGAAACAAGAGCCGCCTCACTCTCTCCATGTCTGTTGCTGTCGAGTTCCGTGACTACCTTGGGGACTTCATCGAACATTATGCCCAGTTAGGGCCAAGCAATCCCGACATGGTACAAGACGAGCCTCGGCGTGCGTTGAAGAGTGAGTTTTTGGTCAGAGAGAATCGGAAATACTACATGGATCTAAAGGAGAATCAGAGAGGCCGGTTTCTAAGGATTCGACAAACCGTGAATCGGGGGCCCGGATTGGGATCCACGCAGGGTCAGACGATCGCGCTTCCTGCCCAGGGACTTATTGAGTTTCGCGATGCTTTGGCTAAACTCATTGACGACTACGGAGTAGAGGACGAACCTGCGGAACTGCCAGAGGGAACCTCTTTGACTGTGGACAACAAACGCTTTTTCTTTGACGTGGGCTCCAATAAGTATGGGGTGTTCATGAGGGTAAGCGAAGTAAAGCCAACCTATCGCAACTCTATCACAGTGCCCTACAAAGTGTGGGCCAAGTTCGGGAACACTTTCTGTAAATATGCAGAGGAGATGAAAAAGATTCAAGACAAACAACGGGAGAGAAGGGCATGTGAGCAACAGCAAGGAGAGATGCATGCTGATAATGGGGATGAGGATTGATAATTAGTGGAGGAGGTAAACATGCAAAAAAAAAAATAATCAAAATAACAAAGAGAAGTTATAAGTAAAAGAACTTTACTGTAAAAAGAAAGAAATATAAAGATTTAACTGTAACGGTTTAACTCCAAGGGAGCACTACCCACAAAAAAAGACCTCCACAAACTGACAGTTGTGACTTATCACCCATCACTGGATGTTACCCACTTACCCACCATTAATACAGTAAGCGGCTGCTAAACAAAGTAATAACATTATATATGAACTGTGTTTCCTACTTGATTACAGATAAAGGACTGAGTGTTTATTTCCCTTATTAACCAAGAACTTTTGTACACGTTGAAGATATTATAAAAAAGTGTTTGCAATGTTCAAATGGAATTATTGCCGAAATATGAGAAACCAGTCCTTTACATGTAAGCTAATAACTTCAGCACAAATCAGATGTTTTAGTTTTTTTTAACCAAAATTTAAAAATCCTCTTAAGAGGTTGTCATGGTAACCATGCCACCCTATATATTAAAGCATCACCTGAGGGCTAAGCCAGGAATCTTGTTGTTAAAATGTCAAAATGTCAATCAGCACGGAAGGGATGGGTACAGGTTAACTCGTGCAAGGTTAGTGCTCACTGTGCTGCAGAGTGCATCGCTCAGATTACTATAAAGCTATTTAGCTTGGTGGTTCTTGACATGACAACCTCTACAAAGATGTTGTATGGAATAATACCAGTGTATTTTTATCCATTGAAATAATTGTCATGCAGATGAGTATGTTATGTGTTTGTGTCTTATTGTCATGCAAAGTGTATAAAAAAGGTATAAAGGTACTTTAAAGAAGAGAGAACAGTGTTGACAGAAAGACTAAACAGTTTTGCAAAAAAAACAAAACTGTTTCTTCCCTAAACTACCAGGCCCCTGGATAAATGTACAAAGGATCGTCTGAAAGTGCTAATGTAGAAAACTATACAAAGTATGATTTTGTGAATCAGCTGTATTTCAGTGCTTACAGAGAAGAAAATACCTCACGTTTTGAGTGGGGGAGTTAAAGAATGACCTGTAGAAGGATGTCAAAACGCTATCGGTCTACCAGTGAGTATAAGGGACACCACAGAATGCTGTTGTTGCGTGTTAATCTGTACACAGCTACATTGAGGTGGCTTTACTCAGTGTGAGTCCTCAAGGACCTTCTGATTAGTGGTTTCATAGACAATGCCCTGTTCGTAATGTTTGGTCACTTACTTGAATGAATAATCATTTCAAGAAGCGCGTTGGTTACGTTCTACCTGTAAACATGGATAATCTCGAACCCCGTGACTGTTGGATCAGACACGAGCGACAGGTCAGTTGCAGTGAAATCCCTCTCTCTCTCTCAGGGGTCCTTCAGGACCTGTGTTTGGGGAGTCCTAGCTGGCTATACGTCGCCCTGCAGTAAAGCCCAGCCGCGGTGGTACGTCCTCGTTTTGAGCGGTGCTGCAGGACGGGCTCACCGAAACGGAGTATGGCTCGTGGGTATGGCTGATCCACGGATAACTCGTGCACTCATCAAACAGGAGGATAAAAGGGGGGGAGGGGAGGTTATGGGGCTCTGCCTCTCAGAATTTGACAGTGTTTATAAATAAAATCGGTTCATTTGATCACAGTGGTTGTTCACTCATAGGCAAGCCCAGCACTTTAGGCGTGTGGTAAACAATGTGCACGCTTGAAACTTTAATGAACTCTTCACTTTCGCTTTGTTGGCTGAGAGCGGTGCACAGGTGAGGCGAGGCGGCCGCCTCTGCGTTTGCCTGCGTACGACCGGCCACTCTGCTCACGGGAACTGGTTTCATTTCTAAACTGCCGGATTTAGAGAGGCGCGCTGCTTTGACGGACACCTGTAGGTTAGCCATAGATTAACCCACAGTCCGGATCTCCGTTTCGGAGAACTGCACGGCTCAAAACGAGAAGGACGCACATCTGTCAGGAAGGGCTGGACCGCCGGCTGACGTGCACTCGACTAGGAGAGCCTGACTCTCACGTTACTTGTTGGGGAGCATACTCTTCAGCATTGAAACAGCCTGGTGCCTTACACTCTACACGCTTACACGCTGGCTGGTGCTTTGGATCTCAGTTTGGGTTCTCTGTTCTTTTCTTTAGCATTTCGTTTCAGGTCCTGTTGAGCATGACTCCTTCACGTGCTGTTGCAGACGTGCTGGGTACAGAACTACATTTTGGCCCCTGCCCCTTTCCTGACTGTACCCCCCCCCCCAAATGCATCCAGGCATCAGCCTTCATGTAAACCCAGAAAGGGGTTGATAGCCCTGACGATGATGGTGCCTCTGCCCACGGCTCTTCATGTGCCCGGCCTTGGCCCGGCGTCAGGTAGGGCAAAGCGTGAATTGGTTGGGAGACCCGTGGCTCTGGCTCTGGGTGCCCGGTTGTATCCTAGTGTGAGGTGATCAGCTCACACCTCTAGATATCGGCACTAATGGGTCATTTGTCAGCGGCGGAATTCCTCGTTTACGGGGAATGGTCAGCAATGTCCCAATTTCCCCCTCTCTAACTTTTCAGTGTTATTCCATAGCACTTGTCATGTCTTTTGCTCACAGAGATTGTTTGTTTGTTTGTTTGTTTTTCTTTCCAGTGCTAAATTTCATTACTGTGTGCAATATCAAACGTGCCAATGACGGCATTATATGTATATCAATTAAATATAAGGGTTATTATTTGAAAGCATGTGGCTGAATTCCACGTTTATTTCTCCGAGGTTTCAAAAGCCTTTATCTGCACTTACAAAAAGGTCTAAGTCTAGAAGAGAGGAAAGCTGGCTTACCGAGCAGGCTCCATCCAACCTGGTGAAGGCAACATGCTTGGCCACTCTGTGCTCGGGGTGATCGTCCACATTGTCTACTGACCCCACAGTCTCCATCTCTGGTAGTGGGAAGGGTGATGGGGAGCGGGTGGTGTTTCGTTGGCTGTAAAGTGGTGGATCTTGGGGCAGTGACATTCAAGCACTGGTGGTTACCAGCTGCCTTTCTGAGCAGTACTTGGGAAGCTCTTCTGAAGGGGTCGGGTGATCTCTTCTGTTTTCAGTGGTCGATGTCAGTAGCACATTGCTTTCCCAGCTGAAGAAAATGTCTGACCAATCTTTGTTCAAAAAAAAAAAAAAAAAAAAATCTCAACAAGGAATGTCTTGTGCAATTTTGTTTTCTTTATCTCTTACGTTCCTTCCCTTTGCAAGAAGGATTACTGAATAACGTTCGGTGGTGATGCGTCAAATATAATTTATGTACATTTTACAAATTTTAAAATAAAAGAAATGTTAATTTACCCACATCTCACAAAAAAAAGAGTTTAATTTTCAATACCCTTGTGTTGTGTTTCTTTTTTCCTCTACAAATACTGAGGGATGGAGCGGTGGTTTAATAGAAGAAGATAATATTGGATTACTGACTTCAGTGAAGTTTTCTGTGTGTAAATATGATTTATGTGGAATTTGTTCAGAAGCCTAATCATTTGTATTACTCTACAAATTTGTCTAACCAATCACATCATGTTGTAACAACCCCTGGCATGTTACAATGTCATTTGGTAAAATCTTGCTTTTTTTTTTTATTGATAATAATTTAATAATGTTGCCGTTAACAACAGTATACTAACATTTTTAAGAATACATGCACATACAAAAAATGTTGATATAATAGGATAGTTCAGTATATTATACTCTGAGTATCTGAACTCATTAAATTACTTGACTGTTGGATGCGAGTGTTTCCCAACCAAAAATAAGAATCATATTTTTTTTTAAGATCAAGTGTTGTTATCAACGTCAAACACCTTGAAGACACATCTTCTCTGGTGAATGTATTCTTACCATCATACCTGGACATGGTTTTAAAGAGTCATCCTTATACTGTCATTTCACTGAGCGCTGTTACACACTCGTGAAACTTCTGCTTCATCTTTCCATTAACAATGACACAAGGATTTTCCTGTCGATTGAAGCGCAGTCCCTCTGAGATCTGGTTTTGCGTTGCTTTAGGCTGCATTACACTGGCCTTAAAGTCTCACAGTATATGCCAGACTCAATGTTGTACTCTGTGTTAGGTTTCCTTACCCTCAGCTACATTTTCTCCAAATGTTGTGAAAATTTGAAAACTCCTCCAAATCAAATGTTTCCTTTAGAAAACAGCTTGCTTTTGCTTTCCTTTTTGCCAAGTCAAAGGTCTGCCAGGTTACGTGATGGCACTTAATTCAATACTTGTTAAGGTTCTGCTTTTCACCAAATCCACGATCAGATGGCAGCAAAATTGTCAGCCTTAAATAAACTCGAAAAATGCCTTCAGAACATCTCTATGGCATCCGACAAGTAGAACAACATTCGCTCTTAACTCGGGATTTAAAAAGGGATCCAGTTCAGTGTTTTTATGTACACTTCCATTTGCTGAATTCACTTTGTTTTCGGTTTGCAAAGCTGCAGTGTAGACCTGTTGTATTTTAGGACAGATTAGAGTTGGCTGACAAACCAGTTTATTTACTCTCGTACTCTCTAAAAGTAAATGTGGGTATGAATGTTCTGCCTACTTCTGCATAGCTTGCAGCAGCTCTTATATCTGACTACTGCTTGAATATAGTGCTTGAATAGTACGTAACTTACGTACGTACGTACGCTTGAATAGTACGTAACTCCAGTACATAACTTACTGGAGTTTTTCCCTTCAAGATTGTGTTGCTATGGGTATTTTACAGTTGCTAGTGCTTAAGACTCACTGTTTAGATCTACAAGGGTTAAACAGTTAGCTATATTGGTAGTTGATTTATAACATTGCAATTAACTGTAATGAACTAGTCATGAAAGTATTTTTATATTGTCGTATTTTGTGAATGTAATCCCAGATGTTGCAACATGAGGTCAGTTTAGTCCATGCAGTGTCCCAAACATTAGAATTTGTGTGTACTCATCCCACATCCAGCTATAAAGGACAAAACAGCAGAAAACGTGTTTTCACTTCTGCTTAAGCTTCTGTTGGTGTGTTTGATCAACATTCCATTACTGGATCAACCAGACCTGTAGTGCTAGCGTCAGTTGGGCTGACAGCCGCACCAAAGACCTCCAGCAAAAGTGCTCAAGTTGTATCACATAGCAGTCAAAAGTCCTGCCAGGGTTTTCCCTGTTGCTGCTCACAGTTTGATGTGAAATGACCACACCACACCAGGGCCTTTGCACATTCAATCTGAGAATAAACAAAGGCCTTGTACCTAAAGCCAGAGCTGCATGCCCTGCACGGCCTATGCAGTGAAATCATGAAATCAAGACTTTCTCTTCTGCTCTGCCATCTAGTGGACAACAGCTGTTAGTGTATTTTGCTTTTTTTATTGACCAGTGGAGGTGAGTGTATGTGCATGCTTGAAATCTGCATTCTTTCCACAAACAAATGTGCTTTCAGTTAATTTAATTGATTGACAAGACAACCTGTCAAAAGGAGCATAAAAAGCTAAAATACGAATGAGCTGAATATTTGTGAGCTGAGCGAGATGGAAGTGAGCTTTAGAAACCGCGTGCTGTTGAGTGCAGCTCCTCCAGGAGCGGACCCTCGCTGCTCAACCTTGGAACTGACGAGGTTCTTTCAGAGCACTGCAGCACTGCATATGCCTCAATATTACATAAGAGTTCATCTAAAGGCTTCTTGCATTTTATCAGTGTTTTACCAGCTAGGTAATATGACAGTGATGTCCTGTGAATATAGCCTGGACCAACATTTTGGGGGGATGAATACAGAAACATGTAACTGCCAAGATGATATAACTACGTATTTAATGAACACAAGTGATATATGCTTAGTATAATGATGAATGATGATGATGGACCCCAAAAAATGGGAACAACACAATCTTGACAGAATCTTAAGTCAATAATATGATCTCACTGGAAATGTTGTAATTATAAAGTGATTGAAAAACCTGGAAACTTTCCACAATCATGACCAGTACCTTTTCCGCAGTCAGCAGCAGATGGCGCTGTTGATCAAAAATCAGACATTTATGGGCAGCATGAGACGGGAAAAATAGTGGATCTATGTGTAAAACAATTTTTTAAAAGTAAAAATAGCAAATGCCTTAAAAGCTATCCAAACAAATCAGGGAAACTCACTGATACGATAAAATATTGAGTAAGAATAATAGGAAAAATCTGCAATTCCAAGAAGGAAATAATATGTCAAAAAAAGAAT
>JAOXYF010000003.1:17688932-17701506 GCA_028565775.1 Sternarchorhynchus goeldii
CCCTCTCTGTCCCCCCTCTCCTCCCTCCCTCCATCCCCCCTCTCTCTGTCTCTCTCTCTCTCTCCCTCTGTGATGGCAGGCTGGGCAGTGAGCTGTGTGGCTGGGAGGAGGCACGGACGCCGCGGTGCACATTAATAATGCAGGGCTTCAGCTTCCTCCCAGCACCGCGGCCATGGCTCAGACCCATCGCTGTCACCAGGGGGGAGCTGGGAACGCTCCTCACT
The DNA here is from genome assembly GCA_028565775.1 of Sternarchorhynchus goeldii. NCBI lineage: Eukaryota > Metazoa > Chordata > Actinopteri > Gymnotiformes > Apteronotidae > Sternarchorhynchus > Sternarchorhynchus goeldii. The sequence continues at coordinate 17,689,157 of JAOXYF010000003.1, forward strand.
CTCTCTCCTTATCTCTCTCTCTCTCTCTCTCTCTCTCTCTCTCTCACACGCTCTTCTCACTCACACACGCACACACCACATACTCCTCACGTGTGTGCGCACACACACACACACACACTTTCTCCTGCACTCTCTCGCCCAGACGAACCCCACCAAGCCGGGCCCCCACCAGAGATTTCGCTTCATTACAGATCTTCCTGCGCAGGCGGCATTGCAGACTGGGGCTCATTACGAGCTGAGGACTCTATCCAGGACGGAGCTGCACGGGACCCCTGCCTCCCCCGCTCCTTCCTCCCCCGCTCCTGCCTCCCCCGCTCCTGCCTCCCCTGCTCCTGCCTCCCCCGCTCCTGCCTCCCCCTCCATGTTCTCAGGCGAGCACCTTTAACCCCAAACTCGCCTTCCCCTCTACACTGGTCCACTTTCCCTGCGCAAACTCGCCGCTAATTAGAGACGCCATGTTTCTCACCGCTCCCCCTGCCTGCTTCCATCATACAGGCTGATGATCTTACTAACCTGATAAATAATAACTCCAAGGTTGTCGTTTCTGGTTAGAGGGCGTAACCCCCTTCACCAATTCAAGCATCCGCCTGAATGGTTCTGCTAGCGCCAGGGCACGTTCGTGGCTCTTTGGGGGGTCCGTCCCTGAACGGGGGCCCGGAGCGTCCCAGGGAGCACAGCAGCACAGCAGCCTGTCTTCAGCTACTGCGTCTCCTGGCCTGCTCCTCTCCTCTTTCCTCCTTCTCTCTCCTCTCCTCGTGTCTCCAACGCCGTCGCCCTGCTCAGGAAACCCAGAGGGTGGATGGGAGATACCTGCTCTCTATCAATTATTCATTCATCTCTAATTGTGTTTTTTACCTGTAAATGCCAGACGGCGTGTCAGAGAGAGATTTGCTCGTGAAGGTACCTTGGGGTTTGGTACAGCAGACGTGTGACGCAATGGATGCTGCACCTCATCATCCTCACTGATGAAGTGCTACGTGCTTGATTTGGGGTTTTAATATGATTTCCTACGTGCTGCGAGTGAGGCCTCCAAAAGAGACTTCTGGAGAAGCGTCACAGATCTTGACTGCATTTCAAAGTTAGATTTCTTGTCCAGTCATTTTTTTTTTATTTTTACCTTGAAAAAGGAACAGCCTATAAGATGTGTGAACATTTCCATACCATCTTCTCTTTTTGGTCTGGGTTTTTTTTTTTTTTTAAGCGCGTTGCTCTTTCATAAAAAAACATGCAGGTACACAAGGAGACAGACGTCAGAACTGTAAATTCTTGACACAAATACATGCATTTGTTTTTATTCACAAAACCAGCCCATATTTCTAATCCAATACAAACATTGCTGTTCGATTCAAAAGATGTAGCTACTGGCAATGTCATGAAGAAGGTAACGAACAAATAATTAGAAAAAAAGAACCCCTTTTTTTTCAGTGTGTTTAATTGGGCAGAGGAAGTGCTGTCTCTGTGCTGAGGAGGTTAGCTCTGTAAATCCCCAGCCAGCACGCTAGAGATGTTGGAACGAAAACGTAAGGCTGCCAGTCGAAAGAAGAAAACAGAACAGACCGAAAGGCTTAAGAGACACGGACGGTTTGGCGGTAAAAGAGCTCCCAGTAGTAGCAACCCCACTTAAACAACATCCTTATCTCTCCTGGGACTATACACTGGGCCAGAGGGCCCACCTATATTTGTTCTCTCATTTCATTCTGAAAACTGGATTTTTACATCTCGAAATAGTTCCTTTTCTCTTAAATGACAAACATTGATCAGTTTTTCAAACTATAAATTTAAAATCAAACTAAAAATAAAAAAGGAAACAATACAGAAGGTTTTTAAGAACAACGGTGCTAAATTACAATAGTGCTTGCCATGAGACACTAGTTTTAAAATATAGCCGTAAAATTTACATTCTCTACACAAGTACTGTATCTTTCCACACGTGAACGACATTAACACCAAACACAGAAATTTTGTTGATTGTCCACACTCAGTCTGTCATTTCTGTTTGGCAATGAACTGTTCCATGTCTAAGCGAGAGAAAAGACCTGCTGGAAAAAGGACAAAAGGTACCAAAATGGAAACATATAAAAGGGAATGAAAGTTGCCATAGATTTTCTTCTTCTTTATGTTTAATTTTTGGTTCAAGGAATAAGTAGGTGCATCCATTACTCGATTGATTACGTTGTAGCGTTTCTGCTTTGCTCTGTATGTTGTCATGGAGTTTGTGGTGGTTTGTTTCCTTCTTTTTGAATCTTTTTTCTCTTGTTTTTGTTTTCTTTCGTCGTGGTTTGTATGCTTGCTAGCCAGTGTCGGCGCTGGAGACAGTCCAAGTGGGAGGTGGCATTGCACTTGATGGCAGAGCTTTGGGTGGAGGTCAGAGGTCACAGCCCTACTGGAACCACCGGAACGCCGCGCCGGTCGGCAGCATCACCTTCTTAGAGAAACAAAGGACAGAAGGGAGAAAGAGACAGGAGAGTGCAGTTAAGTAAAGGGTCCTTTAAGAAGGACACGTTCACAGTATCGAAACGGTGACACACACGCAGTGAATCTGTTTCCTCTCCTCTCCTCCTTCCTCTTCCTCTCCATTTCTTTTTTGCTTAAGGCCATTTCCTCTCTCTCTCTCTCTCCCTCCCTCTCTCTCTCATTCTCTCTCTCTCTGTCTCACTCTCTCTCTCTGTCTCTCTCTCACTCTCTCTCTCTCTCCCTCTCTCTCTCTCTCTCTCTCTCTCTCTCTCTCTCTCTCTCTATGCTGTCTCTTGTGTCCCTCTCCCCCCTAGCCAGCCATGGGCCATGGACCTGTACTCCATGTGAAACCCGATACGTCACATTTATTATTTAGTCCCCACGCAGTCACGTAGAGCTTCCACCGCACTGCTCACACCAGTAACACACACACACTCTCTCTCTCTCTAGCTCTCTCTCTATCTGTCTCTCTCTCTCTCTCTCTGTGTATCTGTCTCTCCCTCTCTGTTTTCCTCTCCTGTCGTATGGGGCTCTGAGGAGGTGTCCCTGGGTCTCAGCAGTATGAGGGGAGCAGGGTGGTGTGGAGGCCGGTGGGGAGCACTGAAGCTGAGGCCACGACTGAGGAGAGGAACTGTCGCCTCGCTCCCAGAGGCAACACTACTGCGGCAGAGAATCTCACACATTCACCAGCACTGCCCGGAGCCAGGAGGAGTTCGCGCGCTCACACACACACCTCCACCAATGTACGCGCACACACCCACACCCACAAACGTGCGCACACACACACACACACACACACACACGCACACACACACTCGTGCGCACAAACAAGCTAAGGCATACACTGGCTCACAAAGTCTCTCTTCTCCGACAGAGGTGCTCACAAAAGGACACATATAAACACATGCAGACATAAGCAAGACATGAGTGCATGTGTGACACTCTGAAGTCTTAGCTATAATACACAACAGGCCTCTGTACACCATCCCTATTCTGATTTGGCATAGGCAGCACAGTTATCAATTAACTCAGGGTAAGAAAGAACTTATATGACAACCACATCACAAGAACAAATCACCATAACATCCAGCATGGGCCAGATCACAGGATAACAGAAAACCAGAGATGACTGCAGAAATCTTTGCTCTTCGAGTGAAAAATCCTGTAGATGATTATGTCTGTGTTCTGCATTTTTGTGTCTATGGTTGTCCGCTGCGGAAAAAACTTGGACAATCAATTCCAATTCATGTCCACTTTTCCCTCAGCCCTTTCTCAACAACTACAGTATTGTATCTCAATGAATTTTTCTGTAAACCAATTGCTCATCTCAAAACAATTTCATAGGAGACTGATCAACAGTTAAAGAAATACATTATGACTTGTGGGGTTGCTAGACCAGACCAAAATGGCAGCGACATTTAGTAGCACCTCGTGTTCTGGGACAGGAAGAAAGTCCTGAGAAAAGGGAGGAAGGGCTAAAGGAGCACTTCTCGAATCACGTTACGAATTTGTTCCAAATCACACAAAATCTGCCTTGGTACAAACCATTATGAGAGTTAAACCCAAAGAAATAAAGCAGGAACTGCTCAACCTGTTCAGATAGCGACCTAGTAAACGTGGGAGGGAGGGTTTCAACACCTACACTTTTGCTGAAACACAACCCCCCCCCCACTTTTGTCAGATTAAAACGATACTAAAATGTGCTACACAGGGGGCGGCACCCGGAACACCCGCACTTCTGAAAAGCTTTGATCCATCCCTGTGCCCTGATGTAGGTTTATTACTGGATTCGGTAGAACACAAAACAATTCCACATTTAGAAGTGCGTGTTCTTTTCTTCTTTTGCCTAGTTTTGACTTCACTATGCTGAATGAAAGCTCAGTTATATTACATTATGAAAGCTTAGTTATACCGCATTATGTATCACATAACATGTCTTTATGTACACACAGCAAACAGCACGAGTACCACAGTGCAGAATCACCGTGAGTATCCACGACAACCGCTTCTACTGCGTCAGCTGTGACCTCGGAAATCTCACAAGTTTAAGAAGCATTGCTAAAAATGCCTAACCCTCACACCGGACACTTCCTGGCAAGTGAACCTCACCGGCACACGACCTTTGACTCAGCAGGGTTAGGGTTAACCCTAACCCTGTCATTTGGGCTCAGGGCAGTAGCGGGTGCTTTCGAGGTCGCTGTCCCTCCAAGACTCCTCCTCCTCCCATCCCAGCTGCAGCATTTAATCTCTGTTTATTGATTTTGCTATGAATATGTTAGCGGGCGTCGGCCTGCTGAGAGACCCCTCCCTCTTCCCTCCAACACATGCATGCTACCAACACACACCTGAGAGAGCAACACGAAGGTCACCTTAAGGCCTTACACTGAGCACAAGAACACACACACACTCACACACACACGCACACACACACACACACACACACACTAGCCTTAACCATAGCATTTTCACAGTAGGAACGCTGCTGGTTGAATAGCTCCACTCTGTGTCTACATGCAGAGCCCAAATCCTGGAACACTGGAACTGCCTCATCTTGCATCAGACATCTTACATTAATCACTTTTTCTAATACAGACATCACACACACACACACACACACACACACAAATATACACACAGACCCAGTTCTTAAATATCCACACCTGAGGGTTGCTGCCTGTAAAGGAAATAAACATCGCTAAACTGAAAGAACGAACAGTAAACATAAACACCAACTCTGGCAGGCACAGAGCATGCTCAGACACGCCCCCCTCCCCACCCCTCCCCACCCCACCCCGTTCCAGCTCTCCGCTGAAGCAGAGCTCTGGCCTGCTAGCTGGGGGAAGCAGAGCTCACTCCCGGCTGTCGGGGGAGTGGCGGAGGCTCATGCGCATGTGTGTCCAGTTCTTATTCTCCTGTGCTTCTCTGGTTGCTGTTCAAACGGAGCGTTCCCAAAATAAATCCAGACATCTCCCATCAGCGAGGTGTGAGGTGGCACTCTGTACACTACCCCCCCTCATCCTCACTCTCTAGCCCCCATTCCCCCTCTCTCTCCCTCTCTCCCTCTCTGTCTCTCCTTCTCTCTCTCTCTCTCTCTCTCTCCCTCTCTGTCTCTCTCTCTCTCTCTCTCTGACTTTATGGCCCTCACTTAGGCAACAGGAACGTGCTGTGAAACCTCCAGACCCTCCAACCCTCCAAATACTGCAGCAGCACCAGCTCTAGATCCTCCGTCTGTCTGCCTCACACCCCCCCCCCACACACACACACACACACACAAAAATAGACACCGGTCAGTCCTCACTGTGTCTTATGCTCTTGAAAATAAAGACTAACACTTCTATTAACATTTTACTGTGACTTATGAACAGACTGCTGGTTCATTAAGAAAGCACAGTAACAAACCCTTTTTTATGAGGTAAATATTTCTCACTAAGCACATATAACTAGAACACAAAGTCTTTCAATGATTAATATTACCACCTCAGTTCACATCAATCCATGTATGAATGTAGAGACTGAAGTTTTCTCTTACCATAATCTCTATTAGACTGCATGCCAACAGTGTCATTCAGAACATGTGCTGCAATTAGTATTTGCTTACCAAACTGCCGTTTGCATGCCAAACAATTATGTGTCTTGTCAAAACACACACGCTTAGTCTGTCCACACAACGGACAGTTTAATAATGGAAAAACTCTAGCAGACAACACTTTCTGTGAGATACAGGGAAACCTGGACTGCTGGGAAGAGATCCTCACGATCAGTGCACACCTGTCCACAGAGCACGAGAAACGCGGAGGGAACCGGCCGGTTCCAGCTCCTCTGTACAGAGGCCTGTCAATGTACGTGAGTTTAATGACTCTAATGTAAGATGCCCCTCTCGGCAATCACAAGCCACAACCTCGTTCGACTCCATGTGAACTGGGAGTCCTTCAGTACACACTCTGGTCTGCACTGTACCCAGCCACAGCTATTAGGCTTAAGAAATACGACGATGTGTTTTTACAGTACATTAACGTGATCTGTGATGAACCATACATCACTGAAGACAAACTATACCTGCTGTGTCTGTCTACCACACGCCTTAAACAGCTGGACTGCCTAGAAGTTTGGTTTGTATATTTGTTTGTTTCTGCTTAATGGTTATCATCGAAATTAAATGAATGAAATAAACGAATTTTGTCACTGAGTTTAGTAGAAAGTGATATTCAGCAAAAAATATGTATGATAGAAGGCAGAAAGAGTCTACAATGTGTTTGTGTATATATATATATATATATATATATATATATATATATACTTTTTTTTATTAATTTTTATTTTCCCTTCTGCAATACTGGTGTACCCTCATGTACCAAATATGTTCTCATCCATATTTACATGTGAATGGCTTTGAGTGTGGCAATGTTTTTATGTAAAGTATAACATTTTAGAAAGTAACCTCGCTGTTTTGCAATGGAACAACTGCAAACACTGAGGAGACATTTGTGCCTAAACGTTTAAAGCCTAAACCCAGACAAAGAAAGCGCTGTACCGAGAGCGAGATAAAGCCCACCGTGGTTTTTTTAGCAGACTGCACAGCACAGATGCACTGAAGGCTGTGTTTAACACTCGTGCTCTTTGACTTCTTTAAGACTGATCCACTCTCCAGTACTCTCAGACTATGTAATCCAATTTAGCACCCTGCTGTTATTAATAGGTACAGGCAGAGACGCAGGCGGGTGCAAATATTCTTTTCAAACAGAGTAATTATACTTATAAGTCATTACAGCCATTAGATTTTCCTTTGAAAACGCCATTGTAGTGAAAGTTGTAAAAGACCACTGGAATTCAGGCGCCATGATACATGACAGCATATCTTATACAAATCACTGTGCAATTTATATACAAATATTATATAAAGTGATTTCATTAATTTCGTCAAATCCGAGAAAATTGTGTGTATTTAAAACGTAATCACAATTATTAGTTAGAAAAGTTCACCACATTCACACGATGAGGTTTTCAGTGTGTTTTTACAGGGACGAAAAAGCACATCACCTCCGTGTCAGCAGGTAATTGCTTAAAAATCCCTATTTAGTGCCGATATGATGGTTCAGTATCCAGTCCTTGTCCAATGCACTTCACACAGCACAGCACAGCAAAACCGGAGAAGCTCTTCCACTCGATCAGTAATTGTCTATGGATTATTAGTCATAATCACTGTGTTAAAAACACAACGATACTTGGGATGTTTCGCTGTTACAGGACGCGGTTGTGAGAAGCACAATGGAAAGCCAGAGGCACCAAAGACAGACGACATGTGAATACACATCTCACATCTGTCTGCCTGTTAAAAGCATGAAATAAAACAGCAGTGTGACTCAACTGGTCCTGAGCACAATGAATGGCAGAGAGCAATGCTGGCTAAATGAACAGGCTATGCTGATGAAGAACACAGGCCTACGCACATCTGTAGGTGATCATGTCTACAATACCGTCAGATCTAGTATTTTCCCTAGATATCAATCTGTTTTTGATACTTCTTTCACCGTGCTTGTATTAAGTGAATAACCAAATGTCCCGTATTAGAGAATGGGAGATGTAGTCAGAGCAACTTAGAATGACCTCAGCAAGAAGTTTGGAGGGCCATGGACGTGAGGGGGGAGAGAGAGAGGGGGGGGGGGTAGAGAGAGAAGAGAGAGAGAGAGAGAGAGAGAGAGAGAGAGAGAGAGAGAGAGAGAGGGAGAGAGAGGGCGACCGCGACACCTGGTGCTCCAGATGACAGTCCTACAGCCAGATGGACCATGTCACACACAACCACACACAAGAACACACACACGCACCCTATTCTTGCCACCGCAAACGTACACCCTACCTACTAGGAGTGATTAGACACACAGCTGACACGCCCTTTCTATGATTCTAACCCACCGTGTCATATGCGCAAACATCTCCTTTTACTCACTCCCATGAACTCGCACACGCACACCTTTCACACTCACCCCCTGTCCAAAAGCCTCTGCACTGCCACGGAACAGGGGCGAAACCCAAGACGTCTAGAGAGCGTCTAGAGAGCGTCTCTGCGGCGCACGCTGTCAGCCGAGCAGCCTGTGTGGAGAGTGACGTGATGCCACAGTGGGGGGCAGATTAGAGCAGACCTCATGGTGCATGTCTGCCCATCCACCCACTCCCCCCATTTGTGCCACTGCCACCTGTCACCCCAAACCCTCATCACCCCCCTCTTTAACCCTGCCAATCTGGACCTCCAGGATAGCAACAGACCTTAGGAGCGCCACCACAGCCCTGCCTCCAAAACCAGGTCCTGCCTCTTTTTCGTGCCAAAAGCCAACAACATATATTCATGCCCAGCCCCTGCGAGATCGTGGGCCCCGAGCGGCTCCCCTGATGGGCCTCGTCTGGCGGATCGAGTGACGTCTTACCTCCAGTGCGGTGGAGGGCTTTTTCTTCAGCTCCTCACACTTGCGGAACTTGCAGATCTGATGGCCGGTCTTGCGGTTACGGCAGCTGCTGCACTGCTCACAGTTGATCCTGCGCCGGCAGGGCGGGCACAGGCCGCACCGCTTCCGCTTCTTCTTCCCGGAGCTGATGGCAGAGGCCAGCTCGCTCTGCGCCGGGTACTCGGCCAGGCCGGCCATGTGCAGGGCGCTGTCGGCGAGGAACACGCCGGCCGGCGTCATGATGAAGAGCCCGGGGTTAAAGGGGAAGCCGCCGCCCACACCGTACGGGAAGTCGGCGTGGCCTCCCACGCCGTCGGCCGCCGACACGCCCTCCAGGTCGCCGGCGCCGGCATCGCCGCCCACGGCGCCCACGCCCACCCCCATGCCCATCCCCCCGGGCAGCAGCATGTGCTCCATGCCCGCCCGCTTGAGCAGCGCGGCAGCCTGGGCAAAGTGGAGCAGGCCGTTCTGTCCCTCGAGCATCTGCTCCAGGGTCCGGTCCAGCTTGGCCGGCACCAGGGCCGAGGCCGCCGAGGGCTGCTGCGGCTGCTGCGGCTGCTGTGGTTGAGGCTGGCCAGGCTGGGCCTTGCCGGCCTGGGTCTTGGCCTGGCCGTTGTGGCTCAGTCCGTTGGCGGTCTGCGGGCAGGCAGCCGTGTACTGGGAAAGCGCGCGGGACCTTTTCAGGCTCTTGCTGAGGGGCTCGCTGATGATGCCGCTGCGGTTACGGCGCTCGACGACGGGGCTGTCCTCCCTGCAGCTGCGCTGCTCCTCCTCCTTGTCCTTGTCCTGGGCCTCGGGTGTCCGGCTGCCCTCCGGCCGTCCGCCAGACATGGTCCAGCCCCGGGGTGTGTGCGTGGGTGGGGGGCGGGGTCGGGGAGGGGACAGGGGGGCTGGCAAGGGAGGAGCCAGGCAGTACTCTCAGGGCGCTCAGTACCCAGGTAAGGGCGAAGCCTTCTCTCCGACTGACAGACTGGCCAGCCAATGGCAGGCAGGCCCCAGCGCCCTTGACCTTGCTCTACACCTCAGGTCTCATCTTCCCACTGGCAACCTGTAAACTATCATAAACAAAGAGAGAAGGAGAGGGAGAAGGACAGACAAGAGAAAAATGCTTAAATTTAGGCATTTATATATAGGTGAACCTGCTAGATGACCCCTTACAATAACTCTAATTGTGAGTGCTAAGGTTGCTATGGAAGGATCACTATACATGTTCTTCCTTTCCACTGCCGTCACTGAATGCCATAACAAATGCACTCTTCAAAGAAATCAAAATCAATACGGAGTGTGTATACGCATCTCAGCGTGGACACAGACAGATGTAAACAAGGTGTGCTGAGGTTCACCTTTAATGTCATAAAACAAACGTAACCGACCGTGGCAATATGTCAAAAAACATTCCATCGGAAATAGCAAGGCTTGAGAATGATTGCCCTCTTCATTATTCAAAGGCTGATTGGCTACGGCTAACATCTAACAGCAGAGCTATCACGAAGCTGTTGTTAAACAGAGCATCAGACATGGTGATAGGTCATGATGATGTTGAAGGAGATGGTGGACAGCACAAGCTAGACATCCGGCAAGTTTCTGTTTACTATCCAAGGGTGCTGGTAGCACTGGGAAAATTTATTTACCAGCTAAATAAATATAATATGCACAGCATAAATCTCATTTTACTAGCCTGTGTCAGTAAGTGCCATGAGCAGGTATTTTAGCAGTGTTTACAGCTGCCCTGTTTTCTTGTGCAGTTTTTTTGGAGACACAGAGGATTGCTGGCATGCATTTCTCAGCTGTTTCCTCCACCATCTACATCATCGTGATTCGCCATGTTTGTTGCTCAAACTTTGGAAACTGCACTCCGATCACGTCTTAAGCCTTTTTCCGGGCTTCGTTTAATGGTGGCTGTTATGTGATAAACACTCCGAGCTGAACCCTTAACTGTGGATCATTTACTCTTAATTAGCGTTTGAGATGTTCACATTTGCTAAAGGGGTGGTTCAACATTTTGACAATAAAAATGTCTTTACATTATCTTGGGTGATCCTAATGAATTGAAGTCTATGAAGCCCAGTGCTTTCGTACCAAAAAAACACGAAACAAACTCCACAAAGCATAACCACAGCACTTTGTTAAGAAAAAGCTACAGTCACAAATAATAGCAAAGGCCAGTGTTTTTATTTACAACAGGACCTTCTCAACTGCATGTTTTATTGATATGATGGTGCAATATGTTTTAAGATTATCAGCTGAATATCTGACTTTATGAAATATTAAATCTGAGGTTTTACAGCACTACAATGCCTGTTTTATTCCATCATCTCTTTAATCAGATCTATTTCTTTGCCATTGCAATGAGCGCTTGCCTCTTCTTCATCCTAAGCTAAAATAAACAAAGGGCTCGATCTCAATAATTAAAATCCAACTTTAAAAAGAAATACGCCGCACCGATATAATCACAGTACAGAAAATAAAGCAAGCGCCATCTGATTCGCTCTCCCTCTTTCGTCTCAACACTGTGTTTGGTATCGAAGGCCACCCACATCTGGAGCATCTGGAGGGTCCTTCACTCTACTACTGCTCATAGTAGCATCATGTCACATGGGTTTTTTAGAATGTAAAAGCAGGGTGCTGAGATTAGACCTGGAGTACCTTTAAAGTGGTTCTTTAGGTTTAGTTTAGATTTGAGTATTATGTCAATGCTGTCATTTTTAATGTTAATTTAGTAAGTAGTAATAATAGTTGGTTTGGCATGTAAATAACATTTGCATACACATGTAAATAACATTTGCATACACATGTAAATAACATTTGCATACACATATTCAGTTCATTTTCATATTCTCATGAAAGTATGTATACACACACACACACACACACACACACACACAAGGACAGTGCACTCCCTCCTAATAATATGCCATGATGTCATCTCTGTAATCACAAACCAGAGCATCACTCTGTCTCCTGAGCGTAACACTACGTCCAATTTGTTAGATTCCTTCATTGTGTCAGAATCTCCACCTGTAATGAGGTCATGTAAGTTTTCTACCCATACTGCACTCTGACTGAACTGCTCATCAGCTAACCTAATAGTTGTCATGGAGACGTACACAAATTGACTGTCAATCATTTAACCAAACAACTTGCTATTTGTGGTGATTTGTAACAGGAAATATGTGAAGTCAATGAAGCTGGACAGATGTTTCAGGGCATTACTTCACAATGATTCAGATGTTTCAGGGCATTACTTCACAATGATTCAGATGTTTCAGGACATTACTTCACAATGATTATACATAATATACTCAGAAAAAAGAAATCTCTTGTTTTTCAATGGATAACTCCCATCCACAACAACCACAAATACACACACACACACACACACACACACACACGAATACACACAACCCCGCTGAGAAAAGCTAAGGAAATGGCCAGGCCTGTCCTTATAAGGAAAACAAA
>JAOXYF010000003.1:17701606-17725764 GCA_028565775.1 Sternarchorhynchus goeldii
ATCTATCTATCTATCTATCTATCTATCTATCTATCTATCTATCTATCTATCTATCTATCTATCTATCTATCTATCCAGCTATTTGTCTGTCTGTCTGTCTGTCTGTCTTTTTAATAACTCAAGATAACTTTTTAGTCACTCTTTACAAGCTGTTGTTACTTCAGATTTTCTAATGCGGTGTGTTGGCAAAAGGAACAGCTTGTTTACACACTGCTGTTTGGTTTTGCTTAGCCAGAGAGACAGATGGCTACGACAGAGCTACAGTCCCGTGTGAGCGCATGTCGGTCCTGGCTGATCCCGCCGCTGTTGACATGTTTTAAGGTGTAGCGATCTCGTCTGAATCCCAGACCTGAGTGCTATCATGGCGGTTCCCAGGGCGCATCATGTGTTCATTGTTTTTGTTGTTGCTTTAGTTGTTTTCGGAGGGTTGTGCTCTCTAGCCCAAAGGTTAATCACCTGTGTCTTGTTGGTTCCTTGTTAGTCTTGTTGTTCATTCCTTTATGTTTCATTTAGTCTTTACGTCTCTGGTGTAATTGATTTAGTTTTCTCTTGTTTCTGGTTTTGTTCAAATTCTTTTTATGTTCTTGTCCCACCCGGTCCTGTCCCGCCTGGTCCTGTCCAGCCTGGTCCTGTCCCACCTGGTCCTGTCCCACCTGGTCCTGTCCAGCCTGGTCCTGTCCCACCTGGTCCTGTCCCACCTGGTCCTGTCCAGCCTGGTCCTGTCCCACCTGGTCCTGTCCAATCTTTCACCTAAGCGTCTTCCTGGAACTGGACTACTTCCAACAGTGCTTCATGGATTTTACTCTTAATGAAGATTTTGTCCTTTGTTCTTGCATCTTACCTCACCTCTAAGAGTTCCGCTGATCTTAGATTAGCAGTGTCTCCAAACCAGTTTAATCTGCTTTCTTTGCCCCTCTTCCAGGACCGAGAGTCGTCAATTATTCCATGGTGACCTTGTAAGGTGAGGTATTTTAAGATCAAACAAGCAGAGTATCATTTAGGAGTCCAGTGTGCAGCTAAAAGCTTCCTCCCCATCTCCCATTAGAGCACGTCGCACCGGGTGAGGCCTTGTTTCGCCCCCAGGTGAGGGCCTGATTGGTTAATCGCCTCGGGAACTGAGCGGGGAGTGCGGACATGTTCTGATGTGCACTTTGCTCAATGGGATGAGAGCTGAGGAAAGAGAAGGAGATGGCAGAGATTCAACCAGGATGCATCAACATGATGGAGCTCAGACTCAAGTAGCAACACTTTAACAGTCTCAAGGAACACATCAGTTTGTCGCAGAATTGTTACAGTTCATTATATCTTATTTATTACATCATTTATTACATTCTCTAATTACAGTAAAAGAAGCTCTAGGAAAACACAGGCAAACAAATCACAGTGGTTACACAACCCCATGGCCCATATGTTTAGAAGACCAATTGAGGCAAAATTGTTATGCTGAACTTTCTGGTACCTTCTAGACATTTGGCGGTGTACCACACGGTGACCAGTGTGACCAGAAGCTGGCAGGTATCCAGGGCGTAGCCACGAGAAATACGCCTTCCCTCCTCCGGACCTCCTGTTGAGGTGGGACTGAATCTGGTGTCAGGAGAGTTGGATGAGTATACAGTCACAAAAACAATCAGGCTCTTTTCACCAGCTAAAATGGCCATTGTGATGCTAAAGTGGGGGAAAAGGCACTGGCTAATTACATAGCATTCACAAGACACCTTAAGGTCTTTGTCTGCCTGGTCAGGATGGATTGGATTGTGTTGAGGGGGGGGTGTTTTACAACAGTCATCTGAACCTGTTCCACTTCAAAAGAAAGAGAGGATGAGAGAGAGAGAGAGGGTTTGTTGGCCTTTAGACCTCTTTCCAAAGTTCACATAGTGAGGGAGCCTGAGGGATCTCTTTACCCTCATGGTTAACACCCCAGAAAAGGTGCTTTCATAATACTCCATAGAGGAGCATGAGAACCACCTCCTTCTCCCCTCTTTCTCGCTGCTCCTCATTTGCAGACACTTTTAGATGGATGTTACTGGAGCAGACACTCCCAGTTCCTCTGGTCATAAGTTCCTATCCTTGCTGGCAGCCATATTTTGGAGGAAGCCACACCACATTTACCAATCCATCTTAAAGTCATTCCTTTCATCAAGGATGTCTAACTTTGACCACCTGCAATGTCAGACTCATCCAGGAAACACTGAGCAAGTCAGCCCAGACAGATGAAGAGACTAAATGCTGAGAATGTGGAATGATGAAATACTAAAGTCAGCAGAGAAACCCATCACATCCTATAATGTTTGCCATCTAAGTTCATCTAAACTGGAAGACAAGAAATGGGTACTGCATAAAAATAGGGGTGGAGAGAGAGAGAGAGAGAGAGAGAGAGAGAGAGAGAGAGAGAGATGAGGGTTGAGGTCATGTACCTTGTGCCAACTAAATCACTAAAGGGAACGTACAGGGTCTTGAGGCAGTAGCCTTTACCTTGTTGGCCTGTTTTGTTGAGAATTGCAGGTCAATGGTGTCCTGAGGCACTGAGAGTGGAGTCCCCTCTCTGAGGATCTATCCTAAGACAGACAGGTCACAGGTCAACCACAGGTTTGAGGCTCCGAAATGGTGTCAGAGAGGTCAAAAATGCCTGGATCTCACAAGTGTTGAAGTTTAGGTTACATGTTCTGCACTCATCTCTTTATCTTCATAAGCACAGAGTTTTTTCTTTTGCCTGTATGAAAACCTTTATACTGTATATCAAAACACACGAAATGATAGCAAGATTAAAAAAAAATCTGGGTTGAGTAAACTTGTATAGACTATTATATGACCACAGCTGCCTTTCTTACAGACAGAAGATAAACATACATGTGCCAGCAAATGTGCCAGGAAACCAGCAAATCGAGCTGCATTTGAAAGAGTTCAGAAAGGCTTTGAAGATGCTCCAGGTTAGTGATCTAGCTCACCTGAGAGCATGAGAGAGAGAGAAAGAACAAGAGAGAGGTAGAGCGAGAGAGAGAGGAAAAGAGAGTGAAGGGAAGAGAGAGAGAGAACACATGAAGGGCATTTTACAGGAGCAGTAAGTGGTGGGTGCAGCGCACATCATAAAGATTGATGTGAAGATAAAGCTAGTCAGAGAGAGAGGGAGAGAGAGAGGGGGAGAGACAGAGAGAGAGAGAGAGGGGGGGGGGAGAGACAGAGAGAGGGGGGGGAGAGAGAGAGAGAGACAGAGAGTGCGGGAGGAAAAACCCGTCCTCTCTGCATTAAGTGGTGTACAGGAATTGGCTTGCCCGGCAAGGTTGGGGAAAATAACCCAGACGCCAGTCCTCCAACACTACCCTCCACCCCACTTCACCCTTCACCCCACCGGCGCTGTGCATCTGGTTGCAAGCTCAAGGTGCCCACAGTCCATCCAGCACCAGGACAGGTGCGGGTCTCGCCCACCACACAGACAATGGTGGCCCAACTGCAGGACCCTTCCGGGACAAGGCGATTCAAGCAACCGCTGATAAACGGAGCATCTGAGTAAATACCTGTTCTGTTTTATGGGCTCTTTCAGGATGTTTTGCAGGGCTGCCTGGCAGGACAGGACTAGTCCAGTGATCAAAGATTTAGGCTGTTGTTTAGTGCTGTAGTTAGTAGTGCTAGATAACCAGGTCAGGATCTTAGGCAGAAGTTCGTGTGTTAAAATATATGCGGTGTATCAGTATGCCTGCCTGGATTAGGACAAATTAGCATTAACTTTGGCTAATGGCTAACACTTTTTAAAGGTACTGCAAAATTGAAATGGTGAATTTCCATGTATACGCAAGCATTCATGACTAAAACCTAAAAGATTAATACAATAAATGTATATTTCTAAGCATTTTTGGACATGCGTGAGCAATAGTTCAAATAGCATGTTTTGGGTTTAGAAGTCCTTCTTGTGTATTTTTTCTTAGGTCTCTAACTGCTCACTTACGAAACCGTCGCTCGGACTTCACTCGGCGTCTTACCATCACACTTTGGGCCTGTCCCACTCCTCCAAAGCGAGCTTTTGAGTGGCCAGTCCTTTATTTGAGCTCTTTTAGAGGAGTGCTGGTTATTAGAACTGTGTGTTAAAATTGGTGGATGTCAGTCCACGAGCAGTCATGTCGATACGTGAGCTGTGATTACAGGGGGGCCTGGTGTCTCCATGCTGACTTCATCAGTGAGTTCAGGCTGTTTGCTGAGGAAAGGGTCTGAGAGAATTACTGCTGCCCCACTTCAAACACACACACAGACAGTAAATCAGAGCCAGGCTACACTCTCTCATCAGAAGCCTGACCCCCCCCCTTCACTTCATACTGCTCTCTCTCTTTATCTCTCTGTCTTCTGTCCTCTCCCTCTCTCTTCTTCCCTTCCTCCTGTCTCTCTCTGGCTGTTTCTTTCTCTCTCTCTCTCTTTCTCTCTCTCCCTCTTTCTCTCTCTCTCCCTTTCTCTCTCTCTCCCTCTTTCTCTCTCCCTCTCTCTCTCCATCTCCCTCTCTCTCTCTCTCTCTCTCTCTCTCTCTCCCTCTCCTCGTTCTGTTCCTGACCACTGGCCATGCTGCGCCAGGCGGCTTCGCCTCCCTCCTGCCAAGTCGGACCCATCACACACAGCTCTCACGGGCTCCGCGGCACCACCACGCCAACATATTTCTTATCCGTTCGATTCCTCCTGCGCACTGCCGCTTTGCCGCTCGAAAGTTCCGAAAACGCGCCCCGTTTCCCAGCCCTCGCTAGCTCGTCTGCGCCTGTGGGTTCAGTTTGATTCTGGCTTGGAGTGAGAATACGGCACATTTCAAATCCGTTCCACTCGCATGGATGTTGCACGGTGCCAACAGTTGGCCACACACCATCAGTGACCAACCATCCCCCACCCCCACCCTCCCAACCACGCACAGCCCTCACCACCATCCAAAAGATGGCTGTTATCTGGGTCAGCCTTTTCGTGTCTGAAATGCAAAATCTTGGCACTTTGTTAATAAGGAGTATTAAAACCTCTTACAAGCTAGAGGTTAAGCATGCTGTTTAGTGAACAAATAGATGTAAGATAAAATAGTGGCCTTAATATTTCCAGTTAGTAATCTAGCCTGTAAACACAGGACAGGCAGACCAGCCTAAGCCCTTTAAGGATGGCATGTGGGTATTTCAAACACAACTGCCCTGCTGGGCTGGACCCTACAACTGCACTCGTGTAGACCAAACTAGGGTTCAAAAATTATAATGTCTATTATTCACTGAGTTATTTAGTTAGTTTTGGGAATTAAAGTTACACACTCCAGATCACAGTTCATTTCCTCCCAGACTGAAAGTGATTTAATATGTCACCACAAAACACATGACAAAATTAAAAGAGTGTTACGGGGGGCCCTTAGAGACACACTAAAATGGAATACCAGGCTACAATCAGCTGTTCAATAGTGGCACAGATTTTAATTATTCACAAAATCATTAAATAGACAGAAACTTGTCTGTAAAATTGCTTATTGAGCAAAGCTAGCCATTTATAAATACATTCATCTATTAGCTTCTAATCTAAAAAGCTTTCCAGGAAAAAGTAAGGATAATGCCTGACTTGGTTTGTTCATAAGGTAAAAAACCTAATGTCGATCTGTAAAGAGCAGAGAAAGAGACCGGTATCAGTGAGACCGGCATCACTCTCAATAGCCCTTGTCCGACTTCTTCGTCTCCTTCTGTTTCTGGAGCACATCATTCTTGTCCCTTCAGAGCCTTTTCTCCCACAGTGGGTAAGTCTCTCCAAACAGCGTCTCCCCGCATCACCAGCGTCACTGTCGGTCCCTGACGGTGTGTTTCACTCCGCATTTCACTGCTGTGTCACTCACAGGCGTCTGTCAGCTGGATCATAAACTGTCTGTTTCTTAACTATATCAAACTTCGCAACATGTAAAAAAAAAAAAAAGACTGCATTGCTCAAAGAACAACCTTCAGACCCCAGAACTGTCTTCCACATGCATAAAAAACTTAACCTCTCTTACACACTCCCCCATCAGGGAGCTATTACTTCTGCCAGCCCAGAGAATTAGAGAATGAAATAACATCCCACACAATACCAAAATAAGACGCCAGAGTATCACCTAGTATCAAATAAAGTCTAGCCATGTTAAAAAATACACTGTGACCTGCAAAAATGTCTTTTAGCAAAGGTCAGAATAGTTACTTCCTGTTTAGACGCTGTGTAAAAATCATGTGAATAACCATGTGACTAATAGTAACAGGTCGTGAAAAGTGGAGATTACTATTATAAGACTAGTATTATACATAGCTGAAATTATGGTGTGTTTATGATGTGGAGAATCTCCACTATTAAAATTTTAATTCACTATTTGAACCTTTAATAGCCATAAGCAGGTCAAGCACGAACACTGTAAGGTTCCGAGTAATTCATAAACTAGCCCAGGATTTTTAATGAAATCAATTAAATTGGGAATCTGGAGCAGAACGCATTACTCAACTTAAGAAATTTAAGACAATGATTTTGAATTAAATGATTCAGAGCGAACACGCAGACAGGACGAGTGGAAGAGCAGCACTGGCTCACTGGTGTGAGGAGCCCACAGGAGGAGCTGACAGATCGTAATGCATCTGCACATGTGTGCTGCTGACTGGAGGGGTGAGAGTTCCTCTCAGGCCACACAGTTACAGCCTACACCATGCTGTAGTTCCACTGTAAAGACACACAGCCAGAGCAGTGCCATCATAAGACGCGTTTCATGTGCAGTCCATACAGACCATAATATTCTTAGGTTTTCTAGAACTCCATACAAATGTTCACTGTACAAGTAGTTACACTATATGATGACTGCACTGAGAGAGAGAGAGAGAGAGAGAGAGAGAGAGAGAGAGAGAGAGAGTGAGAGAGAGAGAGAGAGAGAGAGAGAGAGAGAGAGAGAGTGAGAGAGAGAAAGTGACAGGAAGAGGTGAGACAAAATAAAAGAGTAGCTGATGCAATGTCCAGTGTCGTATTACCTCAAGTGTTGAGATTAGAGAACAAACCTTCTTAGCTCAGCCTCGTCTTGACAGCCCAAATCAAATAGGTCATGTGAGGATATACTGAGCCGCTACGGTGGCTGGTTGAACACGCGTTGTCCTGACACATGTCTTTGTACAGTGACTAATAGAATGATGTGCACAGACACAGCTTGAAGCAACATGATGGACCTACTCATTGGGAGAGATAGTTCAGTTTGCAAAAGGTCCGATTGATAGATGGGAGAACATTGCTCCAACACATTTAACGACCAATTCAGATGTTCATTTTTACAAATATATTTTGTTTCTGGTGATAGTGAGAAATATTTTTGTGAATATGGATAGATCATCAGAATGTGTCTGAAAACAGTGAGAATATGTTATGCAAGGGAGTAAATGAAGTTATTTTCTAGAACTAGAACTTAGGCAGTACTTCCAGCTGACGTCACTACTTAAAGCTTATTATATAACAGTGACAATACTTTCTTTGACGTTAATATTAAATTACAAAGACATGAAGTTTTGTGTTTATTAAACACAAATCTGAATTCACAAGTTCCCATATTATTCACTCTTGCGTTGTTTTACTTGAAGAAATGGTTTATAAAAAGGTTTTAAGCGAGCAATGCTGCTCTGGGTGCTGGGTGCAGTTTGCCCTAATGTAAAATCTAGGTTCTGCACTTAGCAAAACTACTGCTGGTAATAAACAAGTAATGATATTCAGCATTTCATACATGTTTATTGTGTGAACGCAGACATGTGAAAGCTTCAATATCAGATTAAAAGAGCTATATAGTATCTTATGATGTACCTGATAGCAAGCTATATGTGAGAGGACCATTGTTGTTCAAACATTGGAGTTATCCAAGGCTGCAGCAGATGAAGAGGGTGATGGTAGTCATATAACAGGTCATTATGCTCAGACCCCTAAGGCCAAATCCAGTGAAGCAGGAATCACACTCCACACAGGTGGAGCCAACTAACACTTTGTTCATAAAATTGACCAGTTGTTCATAAATAAATAAATAAATAAATAAATAAATAAATAAATAAATACAGCAAAGACATAAAAAAAAAACTCTAAATCCCTTCATGGTTATCTAGGAAGTGAAATACAGACGGTACGATGTGCATCCAATAGCTGAATGTAAATGTTTTGGTTGACAATTGTATTATATACTTTTATAATGTATAGTTGTAAGCCGATTAACTATTTTATTACATGCTTACAACATGTCTGTAAGGCCAGAACCCTTCTACAGAAACACTGTCCTTGTTTACTATATTAGCTCTCGAGCCCTCCACAGATCACGTCAGGGGAAGCTGCTCGCAAACAGAGCTTGTGCTTCCTCCCTGGAGGTCAGCGCTCGGCGGTAATTGGTCCTTCTCTGCAGAATAACTATCCCAAACACGCTGCCCTGCAGACCCCCGCGAGCCTAGTTCCGCGGAGATCAGAACCCACGCTGAGCAAAACGGAACGTCCACATTCACGCACCAAATGAATTCCAGAACCAATTTACAGTTTGCGACCACCGTGACCGAAAATCAGTACTGGTTCAAATGTAGGTTTCTAGTTCTGTGTTGTTTTATCAATTTTTATATTTGAAAATCACACAATGCCATTCCTCATAGTAGTCTACAAAATTTTAAACACACACATGCAAAATAAATAACTAAAAATGTAAAATAACATAAGAGCAGTTCTGAGAAACCCTCGTGCCTGGAAGGTTGACAACAAGGAGAAAAAAATCTACTTGAGGTTGCCTCGAGACGTCACGCAGGCAGATATTTATTAGCCCAGGTAATGCGGAATCTAACGCATCACTCTCCTAAAGACGTACGGTCACGCAGGCACACGCGCACACATCTACTGCTCCCCTTCTCTCACTCCCTCACACTCTCAATTTCACACACACACAGACGCGCGCGCACACACGAAGAGAAAGAGAGAACGCGAGAAAGACCGAGCGAGCGAGCGAGAGAGAGAGAAAGAGAGAGAGAGAGAGAGAGAGAGAGAGAGAGAGAGAGAGAGAGAGAGAGAGAGTTGCGCACGAGACCCTGTGGACGCTGATGTTGACAAGAATTCATGTTTTCAGGCATAGCAGCATCTGGACTCCCTCGAGCGATATCTTGAGCACATTATATGGCCTTAAGTTGAAATAAGCTCCAAACTTGTCAAACTATGTACATAATGACGAAAGTTTAATGACTAGTAGCATTCACACAAACAGTGTCCTTATAAGCGCCGCTGACAGCCGCGGATTGCAGCAATACCGGGCGGTCGCCGTAAATCCCCGCTCTTGGCGGCGCTTCCTTGGGGACATCGCGCGCAGAAGGCTGCCTGATCCCCTAAAAGCGAACAATGAAGAGCGTGCATCGCTTCTATCTTACAACATAACACACTAACCGACACATTTCGATGGTTTAAGCAGTGAACATGGAAAAAGGCGACGACACTTAGTGTAAAAACAGTTTCAGTCTTACATAGGCTACATTGTCATTACCGATTAGGTTAGCTTTCGTAATGTACAGGTGTGCTGTTTGCTTGCCTACTTAAAGTTCCACTGCCATAACATAACACATCATCAATTACAATACCACCTGTCGTTACATGCAGTAGCTACTACAGTAAACGTCATCGACATCAGTATTTAGAGACTGATTTCACTCGCAAATATTTCAACAGAACGTTAAGTTTCTAATAGGCTTTCGCGTCTTTTGTAAGAGATTACAACTTGTCTTTTCATGAGATAAACGATCGTGATAACGACGTCTCCTAAATTTTAAGCATGGGATTTTAAACATTTTTAATTTTAATATAATATTTGTATTATGAAGACCCATATAGGAAAAAATACTTTCAGTGGATAAGGTCACTGCTTACCTCTCTTGACACATATACCCAGCATCGAGAAATGTATCAGCTATTCCCAAGCCAAAGGGTAACGAATCCTAATTTTATATGACATTAAAGCAGCACAAAAATACCTTTTGTCTAGACTCAATGATCTGAAACCACGGTCTCTGCGGTGCCAGCGTACGGTCTGCAGCAACGCGCCGGAGAATGTAAAGGGGAACCATTCTCCCATTCACCCAGACAACTTGATCGTTAGGAAGATGACATCCCAACTTTGAGCAGACTTCAACAAAGTATGATTCCACCCCCCCCACTTCGATGTATCTGCATATTTGCAAACACGGGCCCTTTTTATTCGCACCTACCAAGGCAGATTGAAGCAGAGGGGAGGGCTCCAAGTGTCCAAGCGGTCCGTCTCCAAGGCTGTCGTAGAGATTGATGTCAAAAAGAAGGCAGAAAAACCTTATTCTACACTCCCAGAAATCATGAAGCCTTCGACCAAGACGAGCGCGTGATGAACAGAATAATGAATTATTGCAAAACGTACTTTCTCGGAAGCGGAGCGTGTGGGCTCTCAAACCTTTCTATTCTCGCAATCCCACCTCTACATCCCCGCTCGCGGAGACGAACATGCAAACACATTTCATAGATTTTTGGAGCTTCACGTAAAAACCGAACTGGACTTTCCGCGACGCCGAGGCGGAAAAAATACACAGAATAACAAAGACATCGTTCCTCATTAAACGCTGTTTTTTGTCAGAGCTTCAAATGAAGAAACTTCATGCTGTCTTTTTCACGAGGCACATATTCACTGTCAAAGCTTTGAGTGGTATTGTTTCGGATATGCGTCATCAGCTGATGTTTCTTTCGGCGCTGTCTCCCTATGCACTACAGCCAGTGATTTTTTTCTGCATGAGCAAAAGTTGATATGTCGTCATACCTCTTTAAGACTGAACTTTCTTTTAACACATTCATGCTTACCATCAAACAATGTCATAAGGATGCACGTGGTGACTGGAGGTCCTAGAAAGCATGCAGATTTGTTGTCTTGCACTGAAAATGTTTAGGCACGAAATCAACCAGCCATAAAATTTCATTTTACCTTAAATGATGCTTCGAATGAAAAAACCTAAATATATACAAAAAATAGTTATACCAGTAGTGTCCAATAAGTGGGATACAGAATCATCATAAGATAGTAAAATAAATATACAAAACAGTTTACCATTTGAATTGTAAAACGATTTTGTTTGAAATTCGAAATGTGTTTATTAACTTTTGGTTTTTGGTTCTCCATACATTCCTTCGACACAAAACGCATATATCGGGTTGGGTTGTATGAGCTACCTATTGCTTAGTGTACGTAAACGGAGGGTTGACAATGGTCATCCGAGCTGCTACCGTCCATGACCGGTGCGTTCGGCTCCTCTTCTCGCTCAACGCAGAAGTCCACTCCACCTCTTTTGAATGTCCTGTCTGCTGGCAGGCGGCCAACCGAAGTGTGTGGAAATGACACCGCCAGGGCGGCAGAGATTTTCCTTCATTTCTCTCCTTCCCGATCGCAGACGGGCTGACATTGGCTAGAAAGTGGAGCAGCTCGTCAGGGACAATCAATGCGAATCGATCGAGCCGTGCGGTTTGAGGCTCCGAGCTGGAAAATAACGCGGCAGCACGAGCGCACAAGAGAGAGAGAGAGAGGGGAGGGGATGTTCTACCAATACCAGTGGATGCAACCAAGCTCCTTTTTGAACACAAATACTCGATCACCGAGTGCTTGTGTTGTTACTAAACGTTAACCTTTAATTTAACGCAATCTTCTATTTAATTGCGCAGAACTGAAGTATTTGACCAGTTATTGTTTACAATAGGGTTTTGCCTACTTAAACGATAAGATATTTCTAATGTTTATAGATAAACGTTGCTTCTCTGTCATTTAAGTGAGTTGAATAACTATTTGATTAAGGACTCTTATCGTGGCAGGCGTGCTAGTCTATAGGACTTGCTAGAGGACATCAAATAACCTGTATCCACTTGCCCAACTACGGTGTTATCGGTGGCGTTCTTCACAATAATGCTATTGACAAGTTTGGACACAAGTATTTTGCTCTTAATTGTCTTGTGTTTTAATTTAAACTGAGTTGCTTTTTACCTCGTTTCTTTTACATCATCTAGGTCTACGTCACAATATTAAAGATACTCTTTAATATAATACACATTAGCCACTTTAAACTGACGCGTGAACAAAGTGCTTAAATTGAGTCCCATAACGAATCAGCTTCTAATTCAAATCACATACGTTACAAATTTCCTTTAATCTGTGTATTATACTAGTTAGATCAAGAATGTGAGTCCAACGTAGGCTAACTATAGGTCCATTTTATGTAGTCGTTTTTATGCATTATAATTAATTACAGTTTTATGTGATTCAAAAATGACAATTAAATTTCAGATAGGGCTGTCATATATGCGTTACCTAAGTTTGACAATTAGCTTTTGTTTCACTGCTGACATATTTCGTGGTCGTGGGTTGACAGGCAAGGGTTTCGTCAGTAAGATAAGCGCACAATCCGGTCCCTGACGACGCGCTGGCGTGAATAAATTGGACACGCATTGCTTCGTAATCCCCAGAGTGTCTGCAGTGCCTGGCCTCACCGTATCTTACATTAAGCAGACGTCAATCCCCCTCGTCCTCTTTTAGCTTTTGAAAATCACTTCCATGCCGAAGTGGCTGACCGCTTTCTGCGGTCTCCGCCAACTCTCAAGCCCTCCAGAGCTAGGTCCAAGTGGGGGAGGGCAGCAGAAAACATTAGCCAACAGTTGGCGTTGGCCGTTGCACTGATGACGGCATTTTTAGTCACTATTTACTGTAGAACTTTGTTCGTTCCTAATGTTTATCACAAACTACTTTAACGCAACATAATACACACAACAGATTTTGACGTCCACGTACTTTGTGACCTCAGGCGCCTCCCTCCTTCTTTCTTTCTCTATCTCTCTCTCCCTCTCTCTCACACACAAAACATAAACAAAGATTATGGTAAAGAAAGCTTATTAGTACTTTGCATACAGCTGTAAAGAGATTGTGATAATAAAAACATTATAAAACGTATTAAAATAAATGGCGAAAGGGTTAATGAATTATGCGCAAGATTACTACATACCTGCAGTGCTGACAATTATTTTAAAAGTGCTTTTAACCTGTTCTCGGTGCTAGCCTACGATTTGAACATAAAATATGTTTGTGTCCAGAACGGTTCATTGGAATTCTTTGTGGTCCAATCATTCTACCATGGGAGTGGCAGCAATAAGCGTAAAAAGCCGTAAAGCTGCTTTATTAGTAATAACTGATAACGTAGCAAAGTGTCTCATGAGTACACGATGTACGTCAAAAAAACAAACACCACAGAGATATGTTTAAATGTCAGATATATTCATGTTCTCTGCCCTTTCACTCCACAGAATTCTTAAATAAGTATCCAAATAAAAGTGAAAAGGTATCATCTAAAATTAAAGGTGTCATTCTTGGGTCAGAGTTTAGAAAATCTTTCAGTGTCCTCTAGAAACATACCTTGGTGAATATTTATAGAATCTCTTTGAATGATTCAACAGGACCCTGAACAGGATTCCTCTTTACAAAGAACAACTACAAAATATACATTTGAGACTTTGTAAAAGGCTCTTTTCTTTGTGTAGCCAAACTGTCATCTATAGATAGTTATCCAATGATACAAGTTAACACTAACAGATGGTTATCCTGTTTCAATTACAGATACATACCACAAAAGATGCTAGTCTGATGGTCCTGGGTTCACAGTCTGGGTTCGTGTAAAGCAATGCACAGAACAGGTAGCTGGTGTGCTTGACCTGCTTGAGGACCAGAGGCATCACTTCATACTCAGCATGCAACTCTTCAGATCCTGAACTTATTTGTGCTTACCCGTCAGTCATGTAATACATCTAAGTGACAAATATGACCCATCCTTGATGTAACATGGGTTCTAGATTGTCATCAGTGTCAATCCAGGAATTTAGCAGGAATTCATAGATAAGTAATTCAGTACTGAATTCAAATTCCATTCGCACCGGCAATCTTACAGTATCCATGCAATACAGGTCTACATACAGCATCGAAATTAACAGCAACAAATATTTCATCAGATTTCAACAGTACATTACCTGTAGTAGGTCATTTTCCAATATTCTCGCATGGTGGTACCATCCACTGATTTGAATATTTTTGCAACTTCTCTAACATATACTTGGTCTACTTTCTAATACCCAATCCATAGTAGAGGTGTGAACACATGGGAGTGTCATTTTTGACACCTTGGGGCTAAGAGGTGTGAAATTCCACAGGTACACAAAGGTACACACATTTCTCTCAGCTGCAGGTGAAAATTGTAAAGGTGGCAATATATGTGACGTTGTTACCTGCAAGGAAGAGGCGTGGGAGGCATCGGATGGTGAAGCACAAGTCTGTTGTCATAGTCCTAAGAGATCATGCAGCTTTAGCGATAAAGTCAGTCATCTTTAGTCAAAAGAACTGTATACTACAGAATATAGCAAATCAATTACCATGTAAAGGGTGTCCACACAGAAGCATCTATCGCAGCATCAAAGACAAGATTCAAGATGTTTCAGTAAATACACACTCCATACAGTGCCATGCAAAGAAATGGACACGTCAGCTTAACCCTTTCGGCGGTTTAAATTAGAACATGAGAAAATTGAAAGTTATACTTTGACACATATCCTGGTCAGCCATTTTGAAGAAGCAGTAAACCTCTGTACTTGCACTAAAGACACAAATCTGGCTCTGTGTATGGCAGAGGTACTGGAGGCCCTCCTCTAGCATCTCCCACACGTTACCCATGAGCTCATTTAGAAAAATAGCTGAGAGAACCCAAAGGTGGTTCGGTTTATAGATGTTTGATTACAGAGCACATAAGACTATGCAGTCCTATTAGCTTTTAGAATGGACTGAATTGTTTGCTAACTTTTGAAGTCACTGAAGGACTTCAATTGATATTTTGTACACTGACTCTAGTTACTATTCTGGGGGGAAAACTTCCATGGTTGGTCATTTTTAGCAGTGTATCAGTGTACACTGTAGTTATGATCACTTCTGTTGAGTAGAAGATTCTGCTCTCAGGTTTGTTTGAGATCTTGCCTCCCATCTTTATCTCCTCACATCAACTTCACACACAGGAAAGAGCTGCTATTCATTCTGACTTTCAATAATCCAAAAGCACTGCTAGTGTACTATGCAATCTTACATACCAGTCAAACGAGGCTTGATAATGCAATTATAACCATATCAGGTTATGATGTTATTTCTACAGTAGTGCCTTTTAACTTCTGAAATAGAAGTAACAATAAGCTCAAACAGTACAAGACCACCAATGCTTAAGACCTCATTCATTTCTGATTTGGTGTTTCACCAAAAAGGCCAATAGTTTGTGTGCTCTTCAGTGATGCTGTTTGCCCAGCACCCAAAGAGTAGCAGTGTTTCACCAGAACACAGCACATAAGAACAAACCTGAGATGCAGACTTCTCTGTAAGACATCAATACTGTCTGTGCTTGGGCTAGTTTCTCTCTACTGCCCTCTGGTGATAATGACTATTCTGGGCAGATATCAGCTATAGGAATGCAAGGTGATCTAGAAACAAAAAAATCACCAATTAAAATCATCAACTAAGCACATAGCTGGGTAAAGGGTTTCTATGACTTTCTCATATATTTTCTCATACCTACTACAGTTTTTCAGACTTGCTTATTATTCCACTATTTACGGTTAAGTACACACGTACTTTGTGGTGTCTTCATTCTTATAATTACAGCATGTAGCTTGTTCTTCAGTTTCCTGTGAGTTTTGATATAACAGTAACTTATCTTCTCAAATGAGAGGTTCATGAATAAATACATGTAAGAGTGGGCATTTGTTGTACACATGTCCTTGGAGTAAAGACAAAATGGAAAATCAGACCAAGCCAGTTTAAGTGAACA
Organism: Sternarchorhynchus goeldii; assembly: GCA_028565775.1. Taxonomy (NCBI): domain Eukaryota; kingdom Metazoa; phylum Chordata; class Actinopteri; order Gymnotiformes; family Apteronotidae; genus Sternarchorhynchus; species Sternarchorhynchus goeldii. The sequence continues at coordinate 17,717,443 of JAOXYF010000003.1, forward strand.
TTTTGTCTCTTGGGAAGAGAAACAGGGAAAGAGAGAGAGAGAGAGAGAGAGAGAGAGAGAGAGCAGCAAGCCGTGACACAGGAGATGTTGTGGTGGGCGCGCAGCGCCTTGAGGCTGCGGCCACACTTGGATCTTTGTTGTTTTCTCTCTGTGTGAGACGAGGCAGAGCACTTTCCTGTTGGGGGGGTGGGAGCGTTACACTGCCTCTCTCTCCAGCTGCACACATGAGCAGCACCACAGGGGCGCCCCTAAATACTGCCCGAAAAAGACTGAAAGAGATAGACCAGAAAAAAGGATATAGACCAGAAAAAAGAGATGAGACGGAGAGCGAAAGAGCAAAGAGAGTAGAGGAAGATGTCCAGCTTCTCTTGTTGAGGAAATGCAGCAAGCTGCCTGATCTTTCCACGTGGACACATCCCCCCCCCCCCCCTCCATACGGCCTGCTGTAACCCTGCCTGTCCTCACACCCTCTTAAAGGTTCTACAACAGGAGAGCATGGACTCAACCCTTCGCTTTCTCCAAGCGATTTGCTTAGCATATCCCTGGTGCCTCTCTCCATCAGCCTTCAGCTCACCCCCAGTGGCTCCATTTTAGGGCACACCTCCCTCCAGACTCTCAGGAGCATATGGCTGCCTGACATGAGAGGAGTGAGGAGCAGCTCTGACCCAACACGACAGCTGAGAGGTGAGCTGAAGAGATACACACAGAAAGACAGAGAGAGAGAGAAAGAGAGAGACGTAGCTCACGCTCCTTAACTCCACCTGGACTCTGTAGCTCAAAGTTACAGAGAGGGGGTAGTGATCAGCACTGCTGAGTCTCCGTAGTGAACGCCTGTGTTGTGTGTCTTAAATCTCAAGGTCTGAATGACTCAGACTGTCAGCACAGAAACAGGTGTGACCTAATGCATGTGTACACCCAAGACATGATGACAGAACACAGCCACTGTTGAGCACCAACCCGATAACAAGGCTGACTATTAACTGAAATATTTACCAGAAAGCATTACATAGAATCTGACTGCACTGGAATAAAACTACTCTGGAGTCACTGTGTGGGAATAAATATTTGGGGATTAAATACATCAAGGATGGAGCACCATCTAGTGGTGCATTGGTCACCTTACAAATGACAATGTTTTACTTTATTCCCGATTAGTTTCCACAACCATTAATTAAAATACTGTTTTAAATACTGTTTTAAGCAGTTAAGTGAAAACTATGAGAACACTGAACCACTTGATTGGATTTAATTGCTGTAGTTTTATTACACGCTTCAATTTGCACTTATGCTGTGCTGGTTCTCAGAGTGTATGACTAATACAGTACAGAGAAGTTGGGCAGTCAGGTAGTGAAGTTCCAAATGCAGTCACTCCAGAGCAGAAGAATATGTGTGGTAATGGCTGGAAGAACCTCAGAGTTTAAAAAAAGGTTGGAGGAACGAATGCTATCTCACTGCAAGTGATGATGCATGAAGTAATGAAGAATGACTGTATGTAGCTCATTGGGAGCTCAAGTAGGTGTTGCATGGACAGAAAGTGAGAAGCATGAAATCAAAATATCAAATAAATGATGGCCACATCCTCAACCACTGTCTGGAGTTGAGAAAAGTCAAGAAAAGTCAACAAAACAGTTTTTTTAAGGATAAAATAATTAACATAAAACACTGCAGTCACTGAAAAAGTTCTTTCTGAAGTGCTCTGAACTGACAGATCCCAGGTAAATCTCACCTGTAAATGCAGCATCACCTGTAAAGCCTGAATCAGAGAAGCTGATAAAGGAGCATCAATTTAATCTATATGAAAGAGCAGATCAAAATGGACAAGACTGGATGTAATGTAAAGTGAAAAGCATTAGAAGACGCAGCTCTGAACAGCACACCAAGGGACACCAATGAGATGCATTTTTTCCCCTCTATTCTATCACTGCATCCCGTTTCCTTCAGTTTTCTTGTACCTGTAGGAGAGAGAGAGAGAGAGAATGAGACAATCTTACAGCAAAGCACATTTTTGGTAAAGGACAACACGATGATCCGTATTTGTGGGTGACCTCAGGCCCCGGAGGATCATCAGGGTTGGGTGGTACAGCAGGGAGCAGATGGACAGAAGAAGCGCTTGAAGGAAACAGAGAAGATCCCCCGTTCTCAACATGCCCTGCCTGCACACACCGGCCTCCACAAGCCCTCTACATTAACCTTCGACTGATGACAAGCAGAAGTAGTTCCTCATCCTGTCAGGAGCAGGCCGGAGCAGAAGAACCCCTGAGACTGAGCCCGAGAAGCAGGCGTGGAATCTGCGTGACAAACTGCTGATTGATGTTCACAGGAGATCATTTGTGAGGTTTACAGGGAACAAGCAGTAACACGATCAAAGCACAAAGTAGCAATCGGTCATAACGCGGTAGGATACTTACAGACAAATTATTTCTAAAGAAAAACAAACAAAAACAACTATAAAAGTTGCAATCATGGCATGGCCTTCCTGCATGTCATCCATGGTGTTTTATATTAGTAAAAATTTCTTTTTAAGGGCTTTAGGACTTTTGCGGCCTTAAGATGTCAGACTCTGACACTCACTCTTGGTGTCAGGTGGTAGGTACATTTGGTCGCTTAACGTGACCTGTAGCGTAAAAGAGATAGGAATAAGCCTCACACACCAATTTAGACTCTCTTAAAAGCTCACATATATTGCTCCACATTCAACATAGTACTACACACTGTGCTCAGTAAAGTAGGTAAGGACGTTATACAGACCAAGAAGACCTCTAAAGGCAAACAAGTGAGGCAGACAATACAGGACGTTTAAAAAACCACATTTTATACCAGACGCGATAACTGCGCCGCTTGCTATGTCGCGATCCATGTTCAATCAATGTAATCTTTACCTCAAGTAAGCGGCAAGCGCAAAATACGTTTTGAATCTATTTTTCCGCTTATAGCACGAGAACAAACAGCAAATTATCTGGGCCCCTAATCAAAACAGAAAATAGCCTGTAATTCTTCTCAGCAGCATTAACACAAACCACGCGAAAGGTCTAGACTATCGAAAACGTAAGATTTTACCGTTCATCTGCTGTCTACTTGATCTTTTATAAGAAGTATGACAAAGCTCCTTTATTGTTTGAAAGGGGGTTGGATGAAACCATTAGAAAACATTAAACTATGCGATTAAAATGTAACAACCGATCATGTATTACGTTAAAGCTCATCCGCATTCCCGTTTTCACTGTTCCCGCTTTTCTTTTTGTTCTTATACACGCGCATTACCTGAGTCGCGTTCCGGCGTGAATCAGCAAGCGTTGCAGAATAGTCGCTCTAACCGCATCGCTAGATAATCTTTAGGTTAGTAAACGGCCAAACAAAGCACGCCACACTGGTAGGGACTGTCAAATAACTTGATTATTGCTTAAATGAGTGAGACACCGTAGTTTCCAGCGGTGGCAGATCTTGCTAACTAGAGATGCCTAGATCCTAATATCTGCCAATAAACGCATATAAAAGAAAGGTTTAAGGTTCCCTCTAAATGAATACTGATGATAGACTCTGCTCTACAGTTCCTGACGTCGTTAACATCACCACTCTTTTTGACAACAGAAAATATAAGCTTGACGGATGCCTGAGCTTTGCCTACCCGCGAGGTAGGCGAGGTCTCGGAATTATGGATTTACATTTTGCCAGTGCTCACACTCACCTGAAGCAACCTTTCGTACCAGTGCTAGTAGGCTATATGGCACGTCTAGTCTATGCATGATACGTTTTTTTCTAGTATTTTTCGGATTCGTGAGCTTTTGTTTGTTATGAAAAACGGAAATATAGTGGACAAGATGTTTAAGGTTTTCAGGTCCCATTATTCATTAGCAATACAAAATAGCGAGGAATGATTCTGACGGCATACCAGCGCTCCTCCGTGAAGATAAGTAAGCCTCAGAAATTGAGTCCCCCTAAAGGCAAAAAGCGTCATTGTAATCTGCATTTAAGGCGGAACGAAAAAATCGAATAAGATGCTGAGCTTAAGGAACTCACTTCAGGGTAATATCGCTGTAAATATCATGTGCAAAACAAACGCTAACGATAACTAGCAAACACGCAACCAGAACCAGGTGGTAATAGAACGCCACGCTGAAGCAGATTAGTTTCTTACCTTTTAAATTAAAGTTATAATGGACGTTATAAACTCCTAACGTTCTTTGGGCGTCAGGTGCTACTGATACTCGGGTCAGCGATTCTGCTATCTCGAATAATAATAATAATATTATTATTATTAATAATAATAATAGTAATAACAATAATAATAACAATAATAATAATAATGAAGGGCGTCCGAGAATTACCTATCACAATTCACCCGCTTGAACGCCAGCTTCCCCGGTATCCCCTTCCTCCACAGGGGTGTTTAGATGTTTAGATGATCACGTTATTTCCCAAACGTTCTGCGGTCTTCCCTGTGCTAACTGTGACCTGTGATCTTTGACAGCAAAGGCCATGGACACCGACGGCGTGAAAGCAGCTGCAGTTTTTATAGAATGGCCACGAAACCCGAGATTTCAAAGCAAAAGTCCCATTTTAACCCATTGTTGATGCAACTGATGCCACGTTACAAAACAGTGATAGAATACATATTATGACTATGAGTCTTGTACACTACTCTGTAAGACACTATCTTGCATTACTGTCTTGCATTTTTCATGTGTTGAACGTTATCTTTCGACATAATTTGTTTAATTGTTTAAAAAAATCTAATTGCGTACCTGAGTTTTTCGTTTAGCTCTATAAATTTCTCACGTTTCTTGAACGATTTCTCTGGTGTGGAATTGGTAGCTGCCATTCAAAATTTATTGAGGTGATGCTACTGTCTACTGGACATACATTTTCATAAATAACATTTGTGTCATATTCTGTGAATAGATAGAAATAAAACAGTTAAGTAGCGTATTTATATGTATTAATATGAACTATTTTTTTTAGATCATAAGTCGTTAACACTGGGCTGGTGGAAGATATGAATGTAATTTATAATATGTTTTTGAATCGTTACTGTTCTATGTACCATTTATTGCCTCACATTAATACAACGGTGCTCCACAGGAGAATGATGCCAATTCCTGTCAAGCACCCAACAGACTTTTGCTTTGCGCTAAATGGATATTGATTAGCAAACATGGCGTGCGTATTCTCGGGAAACCCCTCTGCTTCCACCTGATGGCAGCATCAGGCAGCCCCTTAAAATGGGTGCGTGGGAGTTCCCCTCTTCGCCATGTCGGGGTGGTGCAACGCGCCGAAAGGATCTCCCGAGTAGTGCGCACGCTCTATCTCTCGCTCCCTTTCTCAAGCGCGCGCGCTCGCTCTCCTCGCGCCCCCCTCCCCACCCACCACCTCCGTCCTCCCCCACACGATAGCACCGCGCAGTAGCAGCCTCAGCAGCATCCACCCTCTCTAGGTAGCTACAGTCTGTCCGAGCACCGGCGGTGAGACACGGAGAGACGCATCCAAGTGATGCCACTGCACCAACCGCATCTCGCAACCGCGAAAACACACCGAAAATAAAGAGCTTCTTCTACGAGGAGGGATACAACCATTCGCCTTGAGACATCAACTGCCCATGAAGATGTCTAACGTTGACATGGTCTTGAACGCCACCGATCGGGTAGTGAAATGTAAGTGTTGATTTTTTACCGCTTCTGTATCACGTTCAGTTGTATCACGTTCAGTTTTATCTCGACTGGAAATATTGTGTCAGTCCTTACTGTTTGGATTGGAATACTGACTGACAAGGATTACGTTTACATGCCATTTTAAACGTTGGCGTCTGTACATATGCTTGTTTGATGATTCATGTGTTTGATAATTGCATTTTCTCTGATCGGCTTATGTTGATAAACACTGAAATAGAGTCTCGTCATTGACTAGATTGTGCAGTTGATTGAGGGATTCTGTTGTTAATCGTTTTTCAGACGGCATGTTTTTGTTTGTCACGGACTGAATTAATTTAGTCTATGGGCAGGCTGAGGAGGAATCGTTGAACGAGGCAGTTACTGTGGAGGTCTTTGCGGCGGAGGCGGTGATGCAGCAGGATTTCGTTGGCACAGTAATAGAGGGCGCTTGCTGTACACGTAGTCTTTCTAATATATTGGGAATAACAGAATATGGAATCTCATTTTCAATCAAGTTACCAAGCGGTTCTATTATTTCGTAGCAACAATGGCCAATTCGAATGTTAATCATTTAATCTGTATAATTTTTTATATTCACGTTGCTTGTAATAGATTTTGCCGCCTTTACGCGTACGTTAAAATTCACCTTTGTTAAGGGGAAAGACTTATTTGAGTGGTTATTTGAAAAAGGAATTGGCTAGGCGTAATACTATACCCAGCCTGAAAACGCAATTTCTTACAAGTCTGTTAAAATTATTACTGTGTAAACAGACAGTGTTAAATAACATAGTTCGTATTTAGAGACACAGCCTGTGTCCTCTGATAATTCACTTATATCTTTGCAGGTGACAGGTTCTGATTGCATATGGATCTCGCTGTTTTCCCGACCTGGGCATCAGTCATTCCAACATATTTGTCATTATCATATAGTTCATGCGTGCGTGCGTGCGTGCGTGCGTGTGCTCTAGTGTATTCATATGCCAACTACTGGTATGTCTAGGCTGTTGTGATGGAATCGCATTCAATCCAACAATACAGTGGCTTACTCTGAAGCCATATTTCTAGCATTACTCTGTAATATATCATTACCCAAAACAGAATAAAAGTCCTCTGATATTTAGGTATGTGAAATTTCACAGTGTATGGTAATGACCCGAGAGGTTCAGCAGTTAGGGAGTGCCCAATATTCTGCTCTAATGTTAATAGCCGTGCAAAAATGTTTTGACACATAACTCCAGAAGCACTTTCCAGCATATTCTTGATCATGCAGCAATGTGCAAACTTTAGTCCACTTTTCCACACAAGTTTACATCCTATAGAATTGACATGAACATGAAGTCATATTTACAGGTTTGAAAATAATTTTGAAAAATCTTTTTCTTTTAAGGAAAAAATAAATGTGGCAAAGAAAGACTTTCTCTGCATTATCTTACTTGACTTATTCAAATTCAAGTAAGCCAGCAAAGAATATGGACATTGGTCTGGGAAAATAATGTTCACAAGTTAAACATGTTTTTTATATATAAAAAAAGACTTTGTCGTATAACTTGGTGGCTATAGGCGTAGGATTCTTCACTATCAGATGTAATCTTTGCTCTTTTTACTATTGTTATGGTTTATTAGACAATGGAGAACCCCAAGCAGCCATCAAGGAGGTCAAAGGGCTCCTCCTTTGTAAGTGACTGGAGCCAGATCTACAAAACACCCCTTAAGAAACCCTTATTTGCAAGAATGTAGTCACCAGCAGTAGTGAGTCATGGTGACATGCGCCCACACACAGACCTCAGGGGGTTCACTCAGTGGAACTTAGCAGAACCTCCACACAGCCCCTGTCATGGGCCAGTTTTCCTCCTGCATATCCAACAACTAGTCCACATTTGATCTCTAACTCCATCCCAAGACTGAGCACCCCCACACTGTTTCCTGTATATGTATAGAGATTGTATCATGAGCAAAACACATCAATAATAAATAAGCACTTCTAAAAACCCCAGTCTTGGAGTCAGCTGAAAATTTATATTCAGTTGACTACAGCACAGAGCCACAAACAAATAGACACAGACAATAAACAAAGTTTACCATATTACTCTAAGTGCTGATGTAATGTATTTATGATGTATTGCTTTTGACAAGCTCAGACAATGCCAGGTAAAATATGCCCATCAGCCTATATTTGTGTCATGGGTTGTGCAGTAAATTGCTACATTTGTAGCTCTTTTGTTGCATTACTACGGAAACTAGTTTTGATTTTAAATGGATTATATCAGTTTAGAGGATTTATTTACTTGCATTTTAACTGTTCTAATTTGAATTGATTTTGAGTCAGAGGATAATGTGATCTAAAGGTAGGATAGCTGGGTAGTTGTAGGTCACAGGGAAACTATTTTGCGCTGGCATCTGGTGTGATTTAGGTCAGTGGTTGGCTCCATTCCCTCTGCCTCAGTAGAGGATGGACTGGTCTGGTGACGGGAGTCTGGTGTGCTGTGGGGCCACAGTGCCAGTGTGCACACTCAGGGCCCCGATGCACTACTGTCCCACAGGCTTATTTCCGAGTGACAGGCGGCCTACTTTACCCAGTTCAGTTCTAGGACATTAACTGTGTTAGTTCAGGTGGGGCTTGGTGTATGGCACGGGCTTCTCAGTTGCTGTCAGGACACAAGTGGAATATACCCTCCCC
>JAOXYF010000003.1:17728532-17746866 GCA_028565775.1 Sternarchorhynchus goeldii
ATATATATATCTTTATATCTTCCTCTTGGCCCAGAAGTCTTCTGTTCTGGTAACGGTAGTGGTCTTGCTTCTCATTTCCTTTACCTTTTGAAATTGACTTGGTTTGACAGGTTACAGTTGTTTTTTGTCTTTTAGTAACATCAACAATCTCTAAATGTCAAAACATTCAAGACTTATTAACCATATAACCCTTTTGTAAAAACCAGTGGATCTTAGCAGATAAGCCTTGTTCTATTTAACGTTCTACTTTAATGTACATAACAGCTATGTGTGCAGATGTCCTCAAGTTTATAGTCACCTGTTCCTGTGATGAAAGCGTTGATAGACACAGGACCTTCTGACTGGACAAGGGCAACCGAGAGGCAGATGGATGTGGCATATTATAGTCACAGGCTACCTTTGAGCAACCAAACACACACACACACACAGACACACACACAGAAACACACACGCACGCACAATGCTGGCTGTGGCATTGACACTTCTGTGCAATGCTGCTCACCATGTTGAGTGATCAGTACACTGTGTGTACATTAGTCCCTTGTTGATGGTGTGTGTCTCAAATAACAAAACCCTGGCAAAGAACAGATGGGAGAGTAGAGCACTGAAAACTAAATATATTTCATTTATGGTTCTATATCAGCATGGATATGGATGTGGTAGATCATAACAGGAGGAAGTGGTTGATGATGCCATAACAGGAGGCAGTTTTGATGATGACAGCTATGGATGGACACTAAATGCCGATTTACTTAGCAGACCTAATGCAGTGGCCACAGAGAATGTTTATAGAAACAGCTCCCCCTTCAGGCAGCTCCAGCTAATGCTGTTTAGTTTCAGTGGAATCTTTCCCTTTTATGGTTTTCCTGTTTTTTTTTTTTCATCAGACAGTAGATGTGTGGCAGAGTGGGTTGTGAGCTGTGAGTTACGTGCTTGCATGTATGCACGCGGCCCTGTGTGTTCAAGATTTACTCCCAAATCACCGTATATACTGTGTCAGTACTGGCCAGCCTCCAGTAGTCAGTGGCTGTTGCTCGGCAACATGCATCACAGTCCAACAGTGCAAGTGTGGAGCCAAGCTGCTGTTGTCCACCCCAGCTTCCCACAGCAGCATTCAGAGCCATGACTTCACTCTCTCTCTCTGTCTCTCTCTCTCTCTCTCTATTTAACTCTCTCTCTAGCTGTCTTTCTCTTCATCTCTAGTCCTCTCCTTCTGTCTAGCAAATGCCTACACATATTTCTTTATTGTCTTTCCCTCTAGGGGTATATTATGCCTGATATAGCGTGTTAGGTCGATATTTAAGGCTGATATGATGATTAGTGTTCGTGGTTAGGCTTGACGAGGGGGAGAGTGGGAGGGGTAGAGTGGGTAACTGTACTTTCACAGTCATGCTATATAATTTGTTCATAAAAACAACCTTAATGCTTAAATCTAAGAAATTATGTATTGGCATTGATTGTTGCTTAATATAATTGTTGGTACATTGTTATAAGAAGACTGAGCGTAGGAATTGTGCATGGGTCCATCTCTGCTCTCCCTGAGTCCAAAGTACAAGCTTCACTGACTCTCCGACGATCTTCTTACTTACCATATAAACACTCCCTCACTGCCTATAACTCACTACCTCTCTCTCGCTTCATTATTCCTTGGTATGTGTGTGTGTGTGTGTGTGTGTGCGTGCGTGCATGCGTGTGCGTCTGTGTGCATGCGTGTGTATGTGTGTGCATGCATGCGTGTGTGCGTGTGTGTGTGTGTGTGTGTGTGTGTGTGTGTGTGTGTGTGTGTGTGTGTGTGTGAGCTCTAGGCAGAGGGAGTGGGAGAGGACAGAGACAGAGAGGTACATTATGTGCTCGTGCCATCAGAGCTAGATGAGACAGCGTGCTAAACTGCTGCTCCTGCTCAGATCTCTCTTTCTCTCCCTCTCCCCCTCGCCCCCTTTCTTTTTCTCCAATCCCCCCCTTTAGCTCTCTACCTCTGTCTTTCACTGTCTCCCACTCTGCAGAAGGTGGACTCACACACTGAGTGTGTCGGTGGACTCACACACTGAGTGTGTCGGTGGACTCACACACTGAGTCGCAAAAGGCATCAAACACCCCACTCGAATGGTGTCACAGAGACACTCCTTTTGACCAAACACAGGAGACTTCATTTGCGTAATACCTGGACAGCACTGCTCAGCTTACATAGATGCACTAAACATGCAACACAGTAGAGCTCTTAGGTGCACTGCATTTGAAAGTTTATGTTTCAAAATACACAACTGAAGAAGCGTTAATGGGTAGAGAAGTCAGGAGACACACACAGAAATAAGCAGAAATGCACCACACATGTGCGTGCCCATACACACACACACACATCACATGTGAAGGCACATACACCACCTACACCATACATATGTGCATGTGAATACATGCACACCCACACAGACACGCCCATACCCACACAGACACGCCCATATCCACACAGACACGCCCATACCCACACAGACACACACATACTGGCTTTGTGCTCACCCCACGTTAAACCCTAGGCTGGATGTGGGTTCATGTCAGGAACATGCAATTTCTTTCTTTCTTTTCCCCCCTCAGCTCAAGTCGAGTGTGAATTATTTAGTTCTGTGTTGCTCGCTTTGAGTCTCTCTGATCCTCTCACTGTCTCCCTGACACTAAGCGCTTGTTTGTACTGCTCTTCTGCTATGGCACTGTAAAGGCCTCAGATTGGCCCATAGCACTGGATTATAGTAAGGAATCATGATGCTTTGGGGTTTTCGGTGGAGATCTGGGTTTGAGACAGGGGATATTTCGAGGTGCTTTCTCCAACATGTGATCCTGTAAACAAGGCTTCTTCAAGCATCAATTAGCAAGCCGTATCTTGCTTTATCTCTTTCTCATGCTATCTCTCTCTCTGTCTCTCATACTCTCTCTCTCTCTCTCTCTCTCTCTCTCTCTCTCCTCTCTCCATCTTGCTCCTTCCAGCTACTTACATGAGCATCTATCCTCACAGATGCAGAGTCCACGGTTTGATTGTAGTGTCTTCTCCTCTATCCATTTTCTTCAGACTATTGGTGAGTGCATCATCCATCTCAAAGCTGTTTTGTCTGTCGACATTGATCCCGTAACCACACTCTACAATTACTGCCTTACAATCAAAATCTCCAGCAATATATTCATACACATAATTCACCAGGCCACTGCTTTGCTCCTCAAGTCATCGCTGTGTACCAGTCAATAGGTGAAGAAATCGTCTCTGCCCCATTTTCACTGTTGTTTCGGATATCTGATAGACCTCGGGATGGGCATACAGTTGCACGCTCGGTTCATCGGTAGCAAAGGCGATGGTGAACTGTTGGTAAGCATACATAAGCTCTCTAGGCTGTGAAGTGTCGTTCACCCTGTTTAGTGAAGCGCTGCTATTGCATTTATGCTAAAAAAGTCATTTTTGCCTTGTTCATTTTTTTTTTGTCAATGAATAAATGACGATACTAATGAAGCATGCATAATTAAAGTAGCCCAGCTTTGTAAGGACCTTCTTTTTTGCCAGACGATGAGCCGTCGATGTCGAAGCAGCCTTTTGATCATTGGCGTATAAACAACGCCAGGTTGCTTTAGGTGTGTGCTGTGGCATTGTGCTGAGACGAGTGCTTGAATCTTTTAGCATTTGATTGGCTGCTTCATGGTGTGCTGGTTCTTCAGTTGCCATGAAGGTTCAGCGCATTTTGGTATATTTGCTTAATTTCAGCATTGTGTTTAATTGAATTTTTTTATTAGTTTTTTTTTCCAATTACTATGCTGATATTTCTAAGTTATATTATATTCCACCAGTGTTAATTGGCAAAGATCTCCGTAAGTGTTTGGTGTGGGATACGCTAAGCTGAAAGATACTATATATCTATACTTGTGTAGTGTGGCACAACCATTAGTTTGCTGGCAAGTTGAAGAGATGTTGGTCACATTAACAAGGTTTAGGATCTCATGGGTTATACTATAGTAGGAGTTTAAGGGTAGTGTCTTTGTTCTGCAGGTTTGCTGTAAATGAGGGAGTTCAGCAAGTTCCTGCCATGGAGTATTACACAGGAACTGAATCTGGAACAATTCCTCAAGCGAGACAGTGATTGATAAATAAACAGTCTGATTTATAGATTCGATTAAATCCCATCTGCCGCTTCTCCTAGTATTTGATTTGCTAAGAGAACATGGCTGGCTTGCTCTGAAACAGCTGCTTTCCCACCAAGCGGGAGGCATTCTGTTGCCGTGGCGCTGCATCGGTACGGGACGCGTGGAGGCGAGCGGTGCCTGCTTGCTCTTGCGTTTCCTGTTGGGGTGTGAGCACAGGCATGTTGACTGACAGACCCCTCTGTGTGCTTTCCACAGCCGTGCCCTTTCCTTTGAGCCACCGGCTCACCATGAAAGAGGTGTTTGACTGCGAAGGCAAACCACGGGTGGACCTTCTCAAGGCCCACCTCACCAAGGAGGGCAGGGTGGAAGAGGCCGTGGCCCTACGTATCGTCAACGAGGGTGCAGCCATCCTACGTCAGGAGAAGACCATGCTGGACATCGAGGCACCTGTCACAGGTGAGAGAGAGAGAGACCAGCTAACATATGCACTGTGGACCTAGTCAGATGTACAGTTATATGTCACAATGTCATTTTCGTGGGTGTCAGATGTATTTCTGGAAGCACTGATCACCTGCGTATTTCATCAACAAACAATAGAGACTTTTTAGGCTCTACTGCACTGCTGATGCACTGTGTCCAATATATTAACAGTTTAGCAAAAAAACACGTATTGTGAAAATGTATTGTGATATTGTGTTTTGATCCTGTCTCCCCTCCCTGTCCAGAGATGCCTTACTACTGGTTTTCCAGACACTCAGTATCGGTTTGAGATGTGTGTTAGGGGATTATCTGAAGCGATCTTGCTGATTGCTCTGTAGTGAGTGAGATTAGGACAGTGAATGTACTGTCATTCCCACTTTCAGAGCTTCTAGAACTGAATGCAACTGACACAGTCTCCTGTACTGAGAAATTAGCACCTCGGTGCAAGGAAGGCTGCACAATTTCCTCCGATGGTTTTCTAGATCCACAGAAAGAAGCCGAGCTGAACATGGAAAAGGAGTGCACTTGAAAACAAGTGGTTCGTTATCTCTTTAACTGTGGGTTCACAAAAGTATTACACTATGACCAAACAAAGTACAAGCAAAGGTCATGTAGGGTGATATGAGAATATGTTGTTTTGATTTTTTCCGTATTCCACTAATTAGGGACTGTTCTACTACAGTATTTGGCACTAACCATTCCTTTGTCATATGACCTTTTGTTTGAGGACTTGATTTCACCTGTAATTTGGTTCTGGTGTAAATAATATGTTCTTCTGGAAATCATAGTTTATAGATTATGCTTCTCTCGGCCTCCCTCAAGGTCAGCCTGGAGCCTAAACTGAGGGTGTGCCTGTAGCTCTGTGGTTCTAAACTGAGGGTGTGCCTGTAGCTCTGTGGTTCTAAACTGAGGGTGTGCCTGTAGCTCTGTGGTTCCCAGGGCACCTCGATCCCTTGTCAGACACACATGGTGCAACACATCAAGTAAAAATCCCATCATGAGATAAGAAATCTAAGCATGAGTAATCATCAAGATATATATATAAATATAAATCTGTTTAATTTGGATGTGTGTGTGTGTTTGGGTGTGTGAGTGATACCGCACATAATTGTTTGCGTACCAGTACAGCTCCGTAGCCCAAAATGCAGCTACAGTTGAGGAGTTGATGCATATATGTATACACACACAGCGTGTATATAAATATACATACAAACACACACACACACACACATATATACACACACACACATACAGCATGTTAAATATACACAAACACACACACACACACACACATACATGTGTGTATGTTTGTTGGCAAAGAGTATTTGGGAATATCTGCCAAAGAATGCTTTTTTTAACCTGCATGTCACTAGCATGTCACTGTGTTCTTTCCCATTCCTGGTGGCTGGATTTGTACATGTTTTCATGTCTTATCCCTGTCTAACTTCCTTAATTGAATTCATGCCAAAAAACTGACATAAACAGTACACGAATGCTGAAGCTGAGGAAACAGAGTGTGTTCAAACCTGACCTGAAAGGCAGAAATAAACTACAAAGCTGACAGAAAGTTAAAAAAAAAAAGAAAAAGAGAGAAAACACCAGAGAGAAGAGTGAACAATGGAAACAAAAAGGCAGCGAAATGCGTGAGCTCCAGAAGACTGTCGGCATGGCAATGGAAGGTTGCTGATACCCGGCGGCTTCACTGCTGGGTTCGTGTCGTGTCGGGGGGTCTCGGGTTGTTGGTGTCTAACTTTCCCTGCTGTGCACTTATCCCTGTCGGGGGATGGGCCGGGGATGCCTGAGCAGGGAATGCTGGGTCTTTGCGTGGCGTGTGCTGCGGGTGTCCCGGGTAACGCCTGTCCGTGTGGGCTCTTTCCTGTTCGGGATATATCGTCTTCTCATGAGTGATGGATGTCGCAGCGGCGTATAAATGAGTTCCCTGTGACGGGAACTGCGTGTGAGTGATTTGTGCTGTGTCATCTCTGCGTGTACACGTCCCGCTCGCGCGGGACAGACCTGTACGGCCTTGTTCAGGCAGGCAACAGATTGCGGTGAGGAACCAGCTGCTGTGCCCTCGACCCCGATGTCGCCAGACAGATGGAGAAGATGGAGCTGGAGGTCTTAGGCAGAGACATGTGGACTAATGCAGTGTTGTGTTCTCTTGGAGAAGTGGATGAAAGCTTTCTTTAGCACAGGCCTTGTGAATAAAGGTTCCGTTATTAAAATAGGTGTCGTCAGCACTGGGCACTAAAGAAGCAATTGGAAAAATTGCTCCCCCCCAGTCCATCATCCAGAGAATCCCTGACAGCTAAGCCTCTGAAAACAGCCGCATCCAGAGTGAGTCTGTAGAACAGCAGCACAAATTCATCTGGGTGTTCGCATCACTCTGCATGCAGACTTTTGTCTAAAAAAGCATTTTGCACAAAATGTAAATTATTTCATATACCTGTAAATTAAAAAGGACGAAAAAGGAGAGGAGAAGAAAGAGGATGGAGAGGGGGAGAGAGAGACGAGGAGGGAGAGGGGGAGAGAGAGACGAGGAGGGAGAGGGGGAGAGAGAGACGAGGAGGAAGAGGGGGAGAGAGGAGGAAGAGAGGGAAAGAGTGGAGATCTGCTGCTGTAGAACACACCTACACCTCTGAGTCATCTTCTGCTCACAGCCCAACGCTTTCTCTTCCTCTCTCTCTCTCTCTCTCTCTCTCTCTCTCTCTCTCTCCCTCTCTCCTTCACCCTCTCTCTCTCCCTCTCCCTCTCTCTTTCCCTCATCCACTCTCTCTCCCTCTTCCTCGCTCCCTCTCTGTGTGTGCTGTTCACTGCACCCTGTGTTCCTGCAGTGGGCGGTGTGAGAGCAAGACCCCCCCCTCCCCTTCACGGTTAAACACACATGAACGTCACAAGAGATGGCCTGTCTTTCTGTCATTTAGAGCTTGTAGAGATTTAGTTGGGTGATGTACATGTGAGTGCCTGTTTGTGAGTAAGTGTTTATGTGTGTGTGTCAACATGCATAAACACATATACAGGTGAATGTTCAGCACTGAAGCATGTGTATTTGTTTGGGTGAGCACTTTGTCCATATTTACTCCGATTTGGCAAAATGAGACAGTGAGGGAAAGTGAAGTTTATGTCATGCTGTTGTGTATTATTGATGTGGAGAGGATATAAAATATGCAGGACTCATGCTAGCAGCTGTCAGTGTGAGTTGGTCTGTTGCCTTTGTGATGCGCTGTAATGGAAAACAAAGTCCTGTGCTCCTATTGGTCACCACCTTCTTCACCCAGCTGTATATCCCCCGTGTAATGCTATTGTTAATCACAACTGTACACATACGCACTCATTTGCATGTGCATGTGCGCACACATATCTCTCTCCTCATCTCTTTTTCAATTAAATTCAGTTCAAGGTCCTTTAAAAGCTTGACAAAAAGTGGTGTTTGAATTGGCAAAGCTTGGAATATGAGAGTATTAAACAATAATACAACGTGAAATTGACTATAATATAGCAAATGTAAATTAAGATGAAACTGTACTGCATTACAAATGATGAAAAAAATAATGTAGGTGTTATAGTGAGACAGATAGGAAGGGTTTTCTCTCTCTCTTTCGCTTGCTCTCGTATTTCTATTTCATTCTGTCTCTCAGTGATGTATCTCTTCCTTTCTTCTCTCTCTCTCTCTCGCTCGCTCGCTCGCTGATTAAGTCCAGTTGTAGTAGTAAAGCCATGGTACATCTGTATAATGCTGCTGTCAAAAAACCTATTATCTCAGTTCTGATTCTTTCTTTCTTTCTTTCTTTTTCTTTTCTTAACACATTGATTCATGGCTGACTGTCCCATTTATATACTGAAGAGCTTTTAGATCCTTACACACCAAGTTTTTAGCTTTGAATTTTAAAATTCAGTTGTGTGTACTGTGGGGCTCTAGCAACGTCTCAACAACATCTCAGAGAGCCTTGCCCCTTTCACCGTCTCCTCAGAAGTGTTTGCTTTGACGGTCATGGCGAAGGAGGCAGGAATGGAGTATTGCAACAGAGGAGGGAGATCGAAGAAGGATATTGAGAAGGGAGATTGAGGAGATTAAACTTCAATGAGGTGGAAGGAAAGGAGGCTGGCCGTGAAGGAGCCACTGGTTGAAGGATAAGCTGTTCACGATGACAGCGTTCGGCAGAGAAAGGGAGGCATGGAAGAGGCGGACGAGGCTGTGGGAGCAGGAGCTGAGAGATGATGGGAGGAGCAGAACCTGCTGAGCCTGGGTCTTCCTTTACAGTTTGCTTCCAGGTCATCTAGTGAAGAGGTTGATTAGCAAGGTTGAGCTCAGCAAACGGGAGAAGGATCAGTGGTGACCAGTGCTGACATGAGCAGGAACTACTGCTAGAACAATGTGCCTTGTTCATGTGAGACTCCAGATATCAGAATGGACACAGAGGAACCTGTGGTAAAACCAGTCACAAGTGGTGTGGACACAGCTATATCTGCTGGGAAACCACATTTTCTGTAATGCAAGTCAGAACCCAGTTGGAAAGACTGTTTACGCCAAATGTAAAATCCTGTGCTTTACAGCACATGTAAAATCCTGTGCTACACCTCCTGTGCCATTCCTCCTGTGCAACACCTCCTGTGCCACACCTCCTGTGCCACACCTCCTTTGCTGTACCTCCTGTGCTATACCTCCTGCCTGCTCTTCTTTACAGCAAATGCCATTGGCAGCTTTCCTATGTGCTGTATGTATATTTGTCTTTATGCTTTACCCAGCAAGCAGCATGTTAGTTTTGTTCGGGGAGAGGAGGGGTTGGGGGGTGTTACATAACCCTCTCTATTTCTACAAAACCTTAAAAGACACAGCTGGCAGTCGGCGGCAAAGCTTTGGCTTTTGGTTTTGAAGTTGACTTCAGAAAATCCCAAGAGGGGAGAGACAGTGGGTGGAGCCCCAGAGGGCCGGGAGACGCCGGGCGCGGGGGCGAGGGTGGTACGGGGTGAGGGGGTCTCACTGGGCACAGGCCTCCTCCGGCGTGACGCTCCCCTCTGCTCCTACAGCTGCACTGCGCTGCCTCTAGCACGCAGGAGGCAAGCGTCTGAACAGGGTTTCTTTTATTCAACGTACTGTTCCCAGGTACAGTTTCTTTTGAGCTCAGCCACTGTGGATTTGATGATGGATTAACGTTCCGTAATGCCTCAGAACCTGCCTGAAGTGCTGCCGCCTTTTGTGCAAAATGCATTACAGCACCTTCGCGCGTCGGCCTTTAGCATTAGTGCATAGAGAGGCAGAGTAACGGCCAGGGACAAGGAAGGCAAGACCGAGGGCCGAGTGGAGGCGGCCAACGCGATCATACGGACCATGGGAGGCTCATCTCCTCACATCACTCAGCAGATCTTGGTCCTATATGCGGGTGTTTGGAAGGGGGGGCATCTATCCTCATGCTTCTTGGCATCTTGGGCTGTGGTTCTTTCAGGTAATGTGATCATATCACACCACCTCCACCCCTTTGCTCTTTCTCTCTCTCTCTCTCTCTCTCTCTCTCTCTCTCTCTCTCCCCCTGTCGCCCTTTCTGTTTCCATCTCTCCCCAAGGCGATTCCGTGCTGCCTGTCTACACTGCACTGCTCCTGGGGCTCCACGTCTCGTCACTGTAACCCGCGCTAATGGCTTGCGCCAAGGGCCCCTTGTGCACGGGGCAGCAGTGCTTCTGCTCACAGATAAACCAACCGCCCAGACCGTTCACATCCACCTCAGCTGTGTCCCCCAGGCCTGGGCAGCTCCGGTTGCTCGGTTGCCAGATTGATCGAAACTGGCACCGATATATTGATCTGGATATGGATTGTTTGAGTGAGATAGCTGCGATATTGGGATTTGACCGACCGCCTACACTCAGGCACGAGGATGCGAAAAGGATGTTGAGGTGTTACATTTATTCAGCATGAAATATAAATGAAGGTGTTTGTCCAAGGGAGCTAGAGTTTGGAAGGGTGGAGAGGTCAGTGCACGGTGATTACGCTCATGGAATGTGGTGGTAGTGACGCTAGCAGTGGTGGTTCGAGACCTGCGTGGGTGAAGGGCGGAGTGGAGCAAGTTGGGAAGGAGAGAAAGATGGAGAGATAGAGAGATGGAGATAGAAAGAAGGAGGGAAAGTCAAATATGGTATTGAGCTCCAGTTTGGTCACCGGTCTCAGTCCTAGTGCTGTTCTTACAGATCATCTTACACAAGCAGTTTGGTCAGTGTGCATGCACAAGTGAGCACACACAACATCTGCACTTTGTATGTAGAAGGCCTGGGTTTGTTTGTGGAACAATGCTTCCATGTAACTTATTTATATAATCTGTTCTAAACAAAAGATTAAAGAGCGTTTCATGTATTAGTTAATAACACCGAATTTAAAAAACAATAGTCATTGCAGTCATGAGCTCTGATGTATTGAGTAAAACTAAAACTGATGTTTTCTGTGTAAAGAAAGTATTCAGTTCAATGCTGTTGAGTATGTGTGTGTGTGTGTGTGTGTGTATCCTTTCAGCCTGAGGCCACACCCACACCCACACACTTACTGGCTGAGGGTCCTCAGAGGTAAACGCCTAGGCAGCATCTCCATGCCAACGCTGAGCTCAGGCGAGAGAAATGAAAACTCATTTATTTCATTATTTATTCTCATCAAATTCATGTCACCATGGCAACAGGAGTTTGCATCTTTCTATCTCTCTCTCTCTCTCTCTGTTGCCTCCTCCTCGGGGGAAGGATCATCAAGCAGAAAGACGACACTGATCTTCTGCTCATAGGATCTCCTGCACCCACGGGCATATAAAGACATACACACATGGACTCACACTCCCACACACACACACACACACACACATGTACACATATGCAATTAGACTTGTGCTTTTAATATATGAAACCCATCTGGCAATTAGTCTTCAGTCTTCCTCTTTTCTGATTTGGACATTTGTGCAATAGTTATTAACAGCCTGTCGGAAGACGTAAATATAGTACCTCACAGGCCATGTAAGGACAGTGGCAGGGGGAAATGGAGTAATTCTGGTGATGGGGGAGGGGGGCTGTGCTGGGGCTTTTTAAAGTGTGGTAGTGTCTCTCGATCGCTCTGCTGATGTACCTTTGTCTCTCTGTGCTGCCAGTGTGTGGCGACATCCATGGGCAGTTCTTTGACCTGATGAAGCTGTTCGAGGTGGGAGGCTCACCTGCCACAACGCGATACCTCTTCCTGGGAGACTATGTGGACCGGGGCTATTTCAGTATCGAGGTGAGCAGCGAACATATCAAACCTGTACACTTCCAACACTCCTGCAAAACCTGACTGCAAACGTACCGCTCCTTCATTGCCTTCACATCTGTCAAAGATAGAGTTAACCACAGGAAATGACCCTAGACTGAACAGGTTACAGGCCTTAATAAAGATCAACAAGTCTGTTGACTGCTGGTGAGCTGATCTCAGGTGTCAGTCAGTCCGCTGTAGGATAAACTGTTGCTGTGCTGTACTGTTCTCCCTCCCTACGATGATCACGGTAACCTCCTCATCTACAACCACATCTACTGCATAAAAAAACATTTCCTCACTCTGTATGCCCTACCTCTTGTAGTGCTGCACAGAGAGATGGACCCACACCCTCTTCATGAGGGGAAATTCCCAGCCCCTCCGTGGGCCCCCAGTATCACGCTTAAGGATGTCACTCCGCACCCCGCAGGCAGAGATGCTGCTGACTACAGCAAAAATGTAGGGAAAAAAATTCCCCAACCCCCAGTTTAGCAAGGACACACACACACACAGTGCCTGGTCTGCAAGATCACACAACAAGCAGCACTTGTCCACCACACACACACACACACACACACACACACACACACACACACACACACATCATGCTTATTTTTATAACCACATTGCCACCACCCTCTAGTTCCCCTTTTCCTTCAGACAAGCAGACAGGGGCGCGACTGCTGCTATATAAGCACAGTTACAAATTTGTTTCCAAGAAATAAGAGCATATCTATTCTAGTGCCAATCACTCATGCATTCTGTAGCTCTTTTAAATCTTAATGACATTATTCTGATACACTCGTCAGTTTAAACTTCATATATTATGATATGATTAAGAGTACGGTAATATGTGAAACCAAAATAGGAATCAATAAATGTTCAATATTTCCCCACAGTAGATATGCTCCTAGAATACTAGTCTCCTTCCTCGTCCTTTTTCCCTACGAAGGGAAGGTGCTTTGTTGCATCCTGTGAGAAGAGCAGAGAGCACCCATACAGAGCAGAGAGCACCCATACAGAGCAGAGAGCACCTATACAGAGCAGAGAGCACCCATACAGAGCAGAGAGCACCCATGCAGAGCAGAGAGCACCCATACAGAGCAGTGAGGCATGAGACAGGGAATACCAGCCATCTAAAATCCTGCTCTGTGTTTCTATAACCAGTTTACCTTCCACTCATGGCACACTAGCACACACACGCACACAAACACACACATACACACACAAATATAGAATACTCACTGTACTATAAAAGTGCAGATGACTTCAAATGTCCTCATGGAGGGTATTTGTCCATTTAAATGCACAGATGACATGATTTGATCACCCTGCTCCACTCTGTCGTTATGGTTGCGCCTGAGAGTGGCTTCTAGCCTGGCAGTAATGAGATCAAGCACGGAAGCTCTGCGGGGGCCAGTTGATAAGTGATAACATTGTGGAGGATGATGGTGGATGTCACCTATGGTGTAATACAGTACCTGAACCTTTCTACTCCAGCACTTACTCCCTGTTCTCCATGATTCTTACACTGAAAGCTGAAGCTAGCAAGTTGTTAGACCTTCTGTAGTCTTGTGTGTGTGCGTGTGCTGTATCCATACACAGTAATTCTATACACATGTAACATATAAATGACTAACTCTTACACTGTGCCTGTGTTTCTGTCTACAGTGTGTTTTGTACCTTTGGTCACTGAAAATCCTCTATCCAAAGACGCTATTTTTACTGCGAGGAAATCACGAATGTAGACATTTGACAGAATATTTCACCTTCAAACAAGAATGTGAGTATGCACTCTGGCGTTACCTGCAGCTCCTTTACCTGTCAGCCATGCCAAGCTCTTTAGCACTTGGAACATGAACTTCAGCCCTCAGACAGCCCACTTGATTCAGTATGTTCTAGAAGAGCCACTCCAGACGGGATTTCTAATTGTCGAGCTGCTCTCCCTGGCCAAGGTGTGTGGGAACGCTGTTGAGTAAGAAGACGGGTTTTGACGGGGAGCATTCGCTCGGAAGGGCTCTGTCTGTTTAAGAGAGCAGCAGTGATGACAGAGTGGGTGGGGGAGGGGC
The DNA here is from genome assembly GCA_028565775.1 of Sternarchorhynchus goeldii. Classification (NCBI taxonomy): domain Eukaryota; kingdom Metazoa; phylum Chordata; class Actinopteri; order Gymnotiformes; family Apteronotidae; genus Sternarchorhynchus; species Sternarchorhynchus goeldii. The sequence continues at coordinate 17,742,450 of JAOXYF010000003.1, forward strand.
AAAGCAGCTGATGAGGTAATGCCTAAGAGTGGAGCTATCCCACAGGGCCGAGCGAGAGAATATCGAGACAGGTGAAGTGGGGGGTGCGGAGTTGGCGACAAACTATTTCTGTACCTACTCTGCTGACCTGTCACCATGGAGACAAATGCCTCTGAGAGGCGGTGAATTGAGATTTAATGAGAAAAAAAAAAAGAACACATGTCGACCCACGCAGAGAGGGACCTTTAGAAGACTAGTGATGCTCTAATATCTGTGTGTGTGTGTGTGTGTGTGTGTGTGTGTGTGTCTGTGTGTGTGTGTGAGAGAGACTTTGGAACACATTTGAAAGCCTGAAGAGTTCGCTTGAAATAAGGAGGAAACTGATAAGAATGAGATTTGATAGAAGATGTGCTTCAGCCTGAGATCTCTGAGATGTTCCTGAGATGTTCTCTGAGATGTTCTCTGAGATATTCCTGAGATGTTCTCTGAGATGTTCCTGAGATGTTCTCTGAGATGTTCTCTGAGATGTTCTCTGATCTGTTCTGCATTGTGTTCCATGCCATGTCAGCTTTTTGACTTTCCTTTTTTCCTTTTTCCTATTTTGGACAAACATACAAATTCTCAAGAATGAAAAAAATATATTCTTTATCCTACGTGGACAAAGCACACTCACATTGTTCTGTATTTCTCAGGTAAAATCAAGTATTCAGAGCAGGTCTATGACTCCTGTATGGATGCATTCGACTGCCTTCCCCTGGCTGCCCTCATGAACCAGCAGTTTTTGTGTGTTCATGGTGGCCTTTCGCCAGAAATACACACCTTAGACGACATAAAGAAGGTACTGCCCACCCTGGAGAGACTCCATTCCATTTCTATTGTGCAGTCATCCATGCTGGGGTTGGGGGAGTCACCTACATGAATACAGCACAGTGTGTGGGTGTATGTGTGTGTGCTCGTGTGTGTGTGTGTGTGTGTGTGTGTGTGTGTGTGTAGCCAGTATGAGTTCTTTATACCATGTCTTTGTGTGGCCTAGCTGGATCGGTTCAAAGAGCCGCCTGCATTTGGGCCCATGTGTGATCTCCTGTGGTCGGACCCCCTGGAGGACTTTGGCAACGAGAAGAGCCAGGAATACTTCAGCCACAATACAGTCAGAGGTTGCTCTTACTTCTACAGGTAATTCTGCTCACACTCCCATTGCCAAGAAAGATATTTGAAAGTAATTGGGATAGTTTCCACCACACATACCCACATATTATTCTCCTGCCTTTACAAAACCCTGTGCCATGTTTCACTTATGGCCTTTACATGTATGTACATGTAAGTTCACACATACATGTAAGAGGTGGTATGTGAATGTGTGTATTTGTGTATGTGTGTTTGCATGATTTTTTGTATACATGTATTTATGTATGTGTGTGTGTGGGTGTGTGTGTGTGTGTGTGCACATGTATAAGTAACAAAGAGAGATCAGTGGGGAATCACTCACTCTCTCCAGGTGCTGGAAGCTGCTGGAGCTCTCAGCACTCTTGGCTCTCCTGCATGTCTCACAAAGCTGTTAATATTTCACACACTGCTGAAGACCTGATGGAGCAGTGGAGGCCCTGTTTGTTTGTGTGGGTGTTTGGGGGTGTGCCTGCTTACTTATTTATTTATTTTTATTGTGTGTGTGTGTGTGTGTGTGTGTGTGTGTGTGTGTGTGTGTGTGTGTGTGTGGATAAAGAGAACTGTGTCTGTGAATTTTTAAGTTCAATTCTGATGTGTTTATTCAGTTAATTGAAAGTCTCAATAAGACAAGCATAAACACAAACACACTCCTGCTCGTTTGCCTGTGTTGTGAAGGTGCAGGTTCAGGGAAGGCTTGTCTCTCAGTATATCTCACACGTGTCTAAGACCTCACCATGTGTGCCATTTTACACACTTTGGCTCATGTTTGTGTCTCTGCATGCATGTCCATGGGTATTCATAAGTGTACATTTAGATGTATGTGTATTTGCATTTCTTGTGTGTGTGTGTTTGTGTTTGTGTGTGCGTGTGTGTGTGTGTGTGTGTGTGTGTGTGTTTGCGTACTGCTTCCTCTGTGCTGATGGATGATTAACCTCCCATGCACTCTTGTGTTGCACTGTGCTAAGGGTAAATGACCCTCTGAGGTCCAGCACAGCCTTCTCCCGATTTCGACACAAACATGCACTGTCACGTCCACATACACACTCACAGAATACACGCATTTCCTGGGTTTTTAATAGCCGATCCATGTTCAGGATGTGGGTGTAGGTGTTGAGTGAGCCTTGGGTGCTATGTGCTCTGTAGCAGTGAGCCAGGGAAAAAAAAAACACAGTAGATTTCAGGAGCAGCGCTCGATTCATCTGCACGCTTCTAAGCAGCTCTAAAGTCTTCTAGCCATATGGACTAACATTCTCTCTCTCTCTCTCACTGCAGTCGTAGCGTTCATTACCCACTCCTGCCGACTGCAGGGAGGGACCGTTCTGCAGTGTGTGCGCATGTGTGCATGTGTATAGGTGTAGCCATGGCGATACCACTGTGCACATTCATCGTGCACGCTTGTGGTCACCCATGTCTGTATATACGATGGCAGAACCTCGTGCTGCACACCAGGGCAGAGTTCACCTCAGTCCTGCAGAACTGCATGTCCTTCACTAATAACCACACCTAACCACAGCACACGGATCAGTCCAAAAACAGCAGACACCAGGCCCGCAGGACATTACATCATGGTTGTGTCAGGATCCTACAGGAATGTTCTTCTCATGTGCATTGTCACTGTTTGTAGCCTGAAGTGTGAGGACTCAGTATCAATAATGCAACATTAAAATCTGGATACTGAAGTGCAGGTTAATCCAGGGACAGTTAATCCAGGGACAGTTAATCCAGGGACAGCCCAGGATTTAGAAGCACTCTGTCCTCTGATGTTCTGCAGACAATGAAGTTGTATCTGAATACTCCATTCTTGATATTTCTGGAACCGTTTCTTTTTTTCATATGATTATCTTAACCGTGTTAATTTCAGTTATGCTCACACACATTCATAATACACATTATTTAAATGTTCATCTTTTGAATTGCTAACTCACTGCATCAGGTGTTGGGTTGGTTATGAGTAATCTATCTATATACAGTAATCTATCTATATACAGTAGGGGCACTTCTTTTAACCTTCATGCATCTGTGGAGCACTTTTTTACTTTCTTGCTTTTTGAACCTCTGCATGTAATGCTGGTGCAGGTTATTTCGGTGAGTCAGCATGGCACCTTGCACCAGCTGCATGTTTTATTTGATCATTTCATTGATCTGTTTAGCACACTGCCATGTGACACATCTGAAAGGTTCTGTGACATGACCGCTTGCACACACTCCTCATCCACAAGAGCTGTAGATATGGGAGAAGTATCTCTGAACAGGAACGAAGAACGTGATTCCCCCCCCCACTTCCATGCTGCCACCACCAGCGCTTCTAAATCACACTTTAGTCAGCAGCAATACACAGCAAGAGAGAGATGGATAGAGACTACAGGAAGAGACATGGAGAGGAAGAAGACCAACACAGGCAGGGAGTAATGGAGGTAGAGAGAGAGAGGGAGTGATGGAGGTAGAGAGGGAGGGAGTGAGGGAGAGAAGGGGCCCACACTGCAGCCAGCAGCAGCAACACGGCTCTGCGATCTATCCCACAATCCCTAAGGGCTTTGCAGTGTGGTGTTGCCATGACGACCCACTCCTCTTGCCGAAATTGGAGCGAGAGAGTGAGACGGGGAGAAAGGAAGAGAGAGAGACACAGAGAGAGAGAGAGAGAGAGAGAGACATAAAGGAAAAAGTGATTTGTGGAGAGAAGTAGTATCGCGATGAGGTTCCTACTCATTAGTAGACGCTGTAGCTCAAGGAAGAGCGAGCGAGAGAGAAAGAGAAGGGGCACACTGTTTGACACTCATTTCCCGCCATAGCTAAAGCTGCGCCGCACACACTGCCAAACCACTGGGTTTCTCGCTCACACACAGAGGAGAGCTAGCTGTAGGCTATATGTAAGCCGCAGGATGAGCTCCTCAGCATTAGATCACACTGTGTGCTCCATTAGCTCTCGACAGGGCAAGATTATGTACACACATCACGGCGCACCCTGAAGTTTATTACGGCTGGTACTTTGTTGAAACTCAACGCTTAACCTAACTTTATCTCACTATGGACGTAGAGCAGCGGTCTCTCTCTTTTACTGAGTGTTCTGTAAGAGGGCGAGCAAGGGAGTGAGATAAACAAAAAAAATGAAAGTGTGTTGTAACTCAATCCTACATTGTGTTTACTTGTTGAAGCTTTAAGTGTAAATGTCAGCTTGAATTGCTCAAGTGTAGTCTCTGTGCTTGTGTGTACTTGTTCAGGTGTAGTCTCTGTGCTTGTGTGTACTTGTTCAGGTGTAGTCTCTTTGCTTGTGTGT